>ML682267.1:457392-490036 GCA_007922195.1 Podocnemis expansa
ACATTTTTTTTTGTTTCGAAACAACGAGGTTGTTTCGAAACAAAAGTGCTGTGTGAATACAGCCATCCTGACTCCACACATCGGAGTAGATCACGGGCCTGTTCTTTCTCTTCACCAAATGAATACACCTTTGAGACACCAATTGACTGTAAATAGGACTCTCATGCCCACCAGGAGTTGCTATGCTGCATGGCAGCAAACCTGAACCTGGAGCCCGGGGTCTTCCAGGAGGAGGCGAACCCCCTCTTTGACGTCAGCCAGAGGGCTCCAACTCCTAAGGTGTCTGTACCGCTCCATGAAGGGGTATACAGAATCATCAAGGTGTACTGGCAAACCCTGTCCTCAATCCCGCCGGTATCCAGTGTCATGGATCATAAGTACCACGTTCCTCAGGACAAATTCTCCTTTCTGTTCTAGCACCCCACTCTAGGGTCACTGGTCGTCGATGCTGCGAACCAGAAAGAGAGGCAAGATCAACCAGGTTCCACCCCTAAGAATAAGGAGGCAAGGAAACTCGACCTGCTTGGCAGGAAGGTTTATTCCACAGCAGTCCTTCAGCTGCGCTTAGCAAACCACTCGGCCCTTATAACAAGTATATCTTTAACCTCTGGAATGCCATGAAAGGCTTCTGTGTCATTATTCCGAAGGATCATCTCAGAGACATTGACATGATGCTCGAAGAAGGGGAAATGGCATCCAGAGATGCTCTGATGGCCTTCTGGGATGCTGTGGACACAGCTGCCTGTACGATGGCATCGGCTGTAGTAACACGTCATTCGGCCTGGCTACTGGGCTTGGGTGTACCACCACAGCTACAGCTCACTATTCAGGACCTCCCATTTGAAGGCCCTGACCTTTTCACTGAGTCCATGGATGTGAAGCTCCATGGCATGAAAGACTCAAGGGCCATGCTGTGGTCGCTGGGAATTTACACCTTGCAACCTAACAGACTCTCTGTAAAACCCCACTGACTCCTCCAACAACAACTTCAGCAGTTAAAATAACAGATCCAACTGCAGAGTACATTCCCAAGGTCCCTCCTCTTGTCCCAGTGCCACCTTGGGGACATGGACAGGGGCAAGGTCCATTTGAGAAAGAGTGAGAAGTCCCATGTTCCCCAATGAGGTAGGTGTGGGCAGGCCTCCGAATGCTTGTCAGGGAAGAAACAGTGATTTTGATGATTACCATACGGCCAGCGAACCCACAAATCGACCAGTCCCCAACCTTTTACACCGCTTCACACACCACTGGGCCAACATCACATCCAATCAGTGGGTCCTCGAGATGGTTGCGGAGGGGTATCATATTCAGTTTCTTTTGATTCCTTGGGACAGAAAACCGCTCCCTCATACATCCCTCGGAAACCAGCAACTGTCTTACCTTCTCGAGATCGAATGGCAGAAACCCCTCTCCCTTGGAGCCATAGAAAAGGTCCCCAAGCGGGAGTGGGGAAAAGGGTTTACTCCCGATACTTTCTGGTCCTGAAATCCAATGGGGACCTTCGACCCATTCTAGATCTCAGAGCCTTAAACAAACATAAGGAGAATAAAGTCCCACATGGTTTCCCTATCACAAATCCTTCCATCTCTGTCTTCCAGGGATTGCTTCATGGCCCTTGATCTGAAAGGCGCCTACTTTCACATAGCCATAAGGCCCCGCCACAGGCGGTTCCTAAGGTTTATGGTGGCGAACAACCACTTTCAGTTCACCTCTCTCCCTTTCAGGCTCTTCCTGGCCCCCAGGGTGTTCAAGAAGTGCGTGGCGCCGGTGGCGGCATACTTGCACAGATGGGGCATAAGAATTTATCCCTATCTAGATGACTGGTTAATAGTTGGGAAATCAAGCTCCCAAGTAGAGCTCCATGTCAAAGCTGTAGTGAGGCTCTGCGACTATCTGGGTCTCCATATAAACAAAGAGAAGTCAAAGCTTTGCCTGCTCCAAAACATAGAGTTCAGAGGGGTGTGTCTAGATGTCCACAAAGGGTTAGCATTCCTACGCTGCTCCAGATCTCGGTCCATTTGTACCATCATTATGGAGCTGCAAATGTTCCCTGTGACCATGGCCCGATGGTGCCAGCAGCTCCTTGGTCACATGGCAGCCTCCACCTCAGTTATCCAGATGGCGCGCCTGAGGATGAGGCCTTTCCAAATCTGGCTTTCCAGAGTGTTCCACATATGGAGGGACTCCCTGAACAAGGTACTGTCTGTCCCCCAGGATGCTCTGGGGACATTTCAGGTTTGTAGGGATCTCCGGTTTGCCATGGTTGCCGTGATTGGCCTCTAAGTTAGCAGCAGTTCCACTTAACAGTTGGCACCAAGACTCTCGACGCTGCTCCCCAGCAGAGCTTAGGTAAGCGCACTAGGGGCCAAATCCGGCACTGAAGTGCTGGCACCTTGTCTGACCCTTCTCTCCAGGGTGAGCACCTGGAGCCTATCATGGTGCCACCCACACTGGTGGACTTTGAAGTGGCAGAGACCCTTCAGCTCCTGAATATGCCGCAGGCCACTGAAACAAATGTTAAGTCCATCTTCCTTCCTCCTTCCCAGCACCAGGGGAGCCACTCACTACCTGGGCCTGCACCACTGTGAAACTATGGGCCCCAACCCCTACAGCACTGACACCCTTGCCTTGGCACCGCAAGAGATCTGAGAGCATATTCCTCAGGCCCAGCCCCTTACTGAAGGGTCTGCGGCACTGGGTTCTTCCTGACACTGCACTCAAAACCATCTACCTCCTACTGAGGGCCCAGATGGGGAATCCCTACTTGGTGCCATGGCCCTGGTGAGGGCACCCCAGTACCAGGGTTGTCCCTTCTCCTGACTGCAGCCATGAACAGGGGCCAGGGTCACACCCCTCGAGGGAGACCAGGACCCCCTATTCGACCTGGGGTGCAAAACCTCTCCAGTCACCATTATATTCTCCCACTGCGTACTGGTGTCCTTGACATTGCTGGGACATGCTGGCCTGAGCCACCCTGATTCACCCTGGGTCCTCTAGGGCTATGTTCACACACAGGGGGTTATTTTGATACAAGTTGTCTCGATACAAGTTGTATCAAAATAACGCCTTATTTCGAAATAAGTTAATTCGAATTCACAGTTTGTTAATTCGAATTAAGGAAAAAAGCAGGAATCGAAATAGCATGTTCAGACAACAGTTATTTTGAAACAAGTCACCGTTGTTTCGAAACAACATGTTCAGATGGCATTGTTTTGAAACAATTGTTTTGAAACAACGTTGTTTCGACCCCAAATGGGGTTTAAGTTGTTTCAAAACAACGCTGTTGTTTTGAAACAATGGAACCCGTTGTTTCAAAACAACGGTGCGTTGTGTGAATATGGCCTTTCTTATTTTGAAACAACCTCTGTTGTTTTGAAATAAGACTGCTGTGTGAACACACCCTAGGAGTCCCAGAAGGTTTGAACTCCTGGGTTAAAAAAAAAAGAAAGAAAGAAAGAAAGAAAGCCTATTCAGTTTTCAGTTTTTCAGCTGAGGGTTCCTGACTGTCAGGCCTTGGTTAAAAGCAGGGGTGTTGCTGCCCCGGGGAGGGACAGGGCCGGAAGCCGCTGTGTGCAGCCGCGGGCGACTGGGTCCCGGATCCCTGGCTGGGGATGGGGCCAGGGGCATTGGCACTGGGATTTGGGGAACGTGCCCCAGGTGACCAGCACCAGCGACACCCTTGGTTAAAAGATTCCCTAGACCTGTGGGATGCTATGAAGAGTTTCAGCAGCTTCCTCCCACAAGAACACTTGGAGGATTTGAATGCCTTCATCAAGGAAGGTTTCTTGGCCTCTCACCATGCCTTTACAGTGGCTGTGGATGCCTTGAACCCGGCCAGCCGCGGCATTGTTATGGCCATAGTTATGTGCCGAGCAGCCTGGTTTCACAATCTTGACCTCTCCCAGGACTTACAGTAGGCCATATTAGACTTCCCTTTAGAGGGACAGCCTCTCTCTTTACCCACCCACTGACTCACTGATCTATGGCAACTGTATCCATAGTTTGGCCCTTGGAGCCCTGGGTATGCTTACTCCCCAGGTGCCTCAGCATTCCCAGTCTGCCATGATTCCTTGAACGCATGGAGGAGGGTCCTTGTTGTATCCCCCCCATACACACAACCAAAATGGCAATCCTTTAGGAGCCTTTGGACCACGGGATGATGGTCCCCTTTCCTCGGTATAGGTGATGAACTCCAACAGGGTTGTTTCTCCCTCCATCAAACCCTTGAACATCAGAGCGGAACCCTAAACACTTTTGCTAAATGCCCCCTCACTGTCAGCCTTGGGACTCCTCTTCTTCCTCTCTGATAACACTGTACCTCCCTCTTCCCTTCCCATACCCTTCAGGTCAGGTAAGGGCTTGGCCTCCAGAGAATTCGCCTCACACACACTTGGTTCCAGTCGCATATGCCCTTGAAGCCTTGGTGGGAATCCAGAGATCATAGAAGTATGTGAAGTGGGCACATGATGACCCTGCAAAAAACAAAACAAAACAAAAAACCACTATAGCCCTCTGGGATAAGGACAGGATGCCTACACCTCTGCCAACTCCTTCCCACTCGGGCACACTGAAAGGGTACACCCCCATGTCGCTATCCTGAAAGCACTCCTTATCCATGTCAGCCTGCAATGGATTGGTGGGGAACTATTGCAGGTGATGCTCCCTGCCCCCAAGTGATGGGTAAGAGGGCAAACTCATCCCCCTTTGCCCTCTATCTTTTCCTGCCTCGACTCCCCAAGCAGTGCCCCCTTTAACGTTGGGGCCATGCTCTTCAGACTTGTATTAAGCTTTTGCCTGAGGGATCCTCGAGTCTCACTGTAGGGGTTTTTGCCTTTTCAGCTCCTCCCCCTCCTCCCCAAGGACCTTCACCACTTTACATGGCTCCTTCTGTCCATGGACAGACCTCAGTTTAGCCCTCGACTGGAACCTCCTCTGCTCTGGTGCCTCTCTCTAACCAGGCAAGGGTCACTTTCCCCTGAAAACCCTAGACAGCCATCTAGAAGCTGCCTTGATCTGTCAGGTCAGAACACACTGCCAACACCCCCTCTGTGCTGTGACCATGGCTATATAGGTGATCGTGACCCTGACCCTCCCTGTTCTTTTTTACGCCCTTAGCGACGGTTTTGGATCAGCCAAGAAACTTGCAGAAGCAAGTGCCTGTCTTTCTCCATGCAAAATTTAAGATGCCTGGATTTAAATCATGCTTGGGATGCTGCAAAGCTTTCCCAATTGATGATCCTCACAAGAAATGCCTCGCATGTCTAGGTGAGTCGCACCTTGCCGCGAGCTGCCCCATCTGCCAGTCCTTTAAATGGAGGGCTAGCAATGACAGAGAGTGGGGCCTCTGCACTCTCACTGAGAGCAGCACGCCCGCTTCTGATGCTGCCTAAGCCACTAGCACTCTGCTGGCACCCCAAACGGTTCAGACACTGGAGTCTTGGCACTGCCCTTTGGCACCGACTTCAAAATCTTAGTCGACATCCTCTTCGGTACCGCCAAGGCACCAGTCACCTGTGTCACTGAACTGACCTGTCAACAAATTGACAGTGGGACCATCCTCAGTACCATCGATGCTGCGGGTCCCCGCAAAGGTGTGGCCTCGGTCCAGAGACCCGGCTCTGGTATTGGCAAAGAAGCCTAAGCCAAGGGCAATGCTGACTGCGGTATCTGCAACCCAGTAGACACAGGTACCACCTGCCAGCCCGGTACTGCCCAGCCCTCCGCAGGTGCCACAATCCAAAGCCAAGGACTGTTACGCGGCCTCCTTGTCCCAACATTCATCCCGGGATCTGTCGGTACCATGTTCCCAGGGTTCGAGACCCCGATCATCTAGTTCGTTGTTGTCTTCGTCCGCAACTTCTGTTTGTTCCTCTGCCTCCCCCAAAAACTCAGGGCTGGCGAACGGTCCAGGAAACAGTGCCGCAGGCTTTCCCTGATGCCCACGTCACGGAACAAGAAGGGGTCATCATCAATGTCAAGAGCAACAGGACCTGCCTCCCTCGGCACTGCAAAGACCCTGCAACCAAGCCGGAGCTGCTCTCCTCCACACCGTGTTAAGGCCAGAGCATCTTTCAATGACTGGTCACATGACTGGTTGGATATGACGGCCGACAATAGCTCAACTTCTCAGCACCATTCGGTATCATCTCCTCTACAGACTCCAGATTTCTTGGACGACGAGCCCGACCCCAACTCTACTCAACATAGTAGATCACGGGCTCGTTCTTCCTCTTTACCAGACAAGCATACTTTCAAGAGGCCGATTGCCTGTAATGAGGATCCCGTGCCCAGCAGGATCTGCTCTGCAGCATGGCAGTGAACCCGAAGGTGGAGCTAGGGGTGGTCCAGGAGGAAAATGATCCCCCTCCTTTTATGTAGGGCGCAATGCCCCACTTGCCAAGGTGCCTGTTCCCCTCCACAATGGGGTGTACAGAATTGCCAGGGCGTGATGGCAGACCCCATACTCGATTCCACTGGTGTCAAGGGCAGCAGAGTGAAAGTACCATGTTCCTCAGGGCAAATTCTCTTTCCTCTTCCAGCACCCCACCAAAGGGTCACTGGTTGTTGACACTGTGAACCAGAAAGAGAGGCAGGGCCAACCGAGTTCCACCCCTATAAATAGGGAGGTGAGGAAGCTCAATTTTTTGGGCAGGAAGGTCTATTCCATGGTAGCCATATAGCTGTGCATCTCCAACCATTTGATCCTTATGACAAGTGTAGTAACCCTTGGGGAGGAAGGGGTTAACGCTGTGGTCAGTGAGTCCCAGGACAGCCAATAGGAATGAAGCACAGCTTTTGATTGGGAACAGCAGCTTGGCCTGTTTCTGTTTGGATGTAGCAGAGCTGGAAGGATCAGGAGGAGGCCAGAGGGGCCTGGGGAAGAATCCAGCAACATCCTTACCAAAGATAAGTTAAGTTTGTTACTGACCAGGCGTGGGTAGAACAGGGACTGTTTATTTAGACGCGGTCAGCATAGTTTAGAATAGAATAGAATTGAATCATAGGGTTGGAAGGGACCTCATGAGATCATCAAGTCCAACCTCCTGGGGCGTGAACCCAGGACCTTCTGCATTTTCTTTGTTTTGGGTTTGTTTTTGGATGTCTCTGTGCTGAGCACATGTACCCCCTCCCACTACCCTGTAACTACCTAAGTTAATTCCCAGGGAAGCAGCTCTGTGTCTTTTATCAGTTCTTTTTGATTAAAGATTTTACCTTTTAAGTAAGTTCTGGTTCTGTGTCCTGGAAGGGCAAGAGGTTTGTGTGCACATGCCTCAGACTGCACAGGCAGCTACTAAAGGGGACTCTGTTCCAGTTCCAGCTCATATTGCAGCTGGAGTTCAGTCACTTTCCTGAGGGAGGAATAAAGGTGATTGAGGATACCTCACAGGAAGGAATTCCCAAGTGCGCCTTCCTGGGTTTCAAGAGGTTTTTTGCATTTGAGTGGTGGCAGTGATACCACTCCAAGGCCAGGAACTGGAGGCCCTGGAGAGTTTTAAGAGCAGGCTTTAAGGCCAGTGGCTTTTCAGGCCTGTTGCAGGCCCCCACCTTCTGCACTCAGAGTGCCAGAGTGGGGAAACAGCCTTGATATGACTCACACCTGGTCGGTAACAAACTTAACTTATCTTTAGAAAGGATGTTGCTGGATTCTTCCCCAGGCCCCTCTGGCCTCCTCCTGATCCTTCCAGCTCTGCTACATCCAAACAGGAACAGGCCAGGCTGCTGTTCCAATTCAAAAAGCTGTGCTTCATTCCTATTGGCTGTCCTGGGACTCACTGACCACAGCGTTAACCCCTTCCTCCCCAAGGGTTACTACAACAAGATATACCTCTAACTTGCGGTGTGCCATGCAAAGTTTTCGTGACATCGTCCCCAAGGATCACCTCAGGGACTTTGACATGATGCTCAAGGAAGGGGAAGGTGTCCATGAATGCCCTGATGGCTACCTTGGATGCCGTAGACACAGCTGCTTGCACTACGGCATCTGTTGTGGTGATGTGCTGCTTGGCTTGGCCCCAGGACTCAGGTCTGCCTCCACAATTGCAACTTATCATTCAGGACCTGCCGTTTGAAGGCTCTGACCTGTTTGCTGAGTCTACAGATGCAAAACTCTATGGTATGAAGGACCCGAGAGCCAAGCTCTGGTCGCTGGGGCTGTACACCCCGCAATCTAGCAGGCACTCTCTGAAACCTCATCAGCTCCTACAGAAGCAGCTGCAATAGCTGAAACAACAGCTTCAACTGCACAGCCCCTTCTCAAGGTCCTTCCAATTTCCTCAGCACCATCTTGGGGACTTGGATAAGGACAAGGCGCTAAAGCAAGAGTGAGAAGCCCCATGATCCACAGTCTGGCAGGCGTGGACAAGGCTTTGAATGCTCATCAAGAAGGAAGCAGCATTTTTGACAGTTACTACAAGGGCAGCAAACCCACGACCCAACCGGTCCCTAACCGCTGGTCCTGTTTCACACACCACTGGGCCAACATCACATCCAACCAGTGGGGCCTCAAGACAGTCGTGGAAGGGTATCGCATTCAGTTTTGCTCAATTCCTCTGCTTAGAAAACTGCCCCCTTGGCCAAACCTTGGGAACCAAGAACTGCTCCACCTGCTCAAGATTGAATGCAAGAAACTCCTCTCTTTTGGGGCCATAGAAAGGGTTCCCAGGTGGGAGGAGGGAAAAGGGTTTTACTCCCGATACTTCCTAGTCCCCAAATCCAATTGGGACCTTCAACCCATTTTAGATCTCAGAGTGTTAAACTAACACATAAGGAAAATAAACTTCTGCATGGTTTCCCTATCACAGATCGTCCCACCTCTGTCTCATGGGAACTGATTCGCAGCCCTTGATCTAAAAGATGCTTACTTTCACATAGTCATACGGCCCTGCCACAGGCGATTCCTAAGATTCATGGTGGGGGAAAAAACCACTTCCAGTTCACCTCTCTCCCTTTGGGTTCTCCTTGGCCCCCAGGGTGTTCACAAACTGCATGGCGCCGGTCACAGTGTACTTGCGCAGGCGGGACATAAAAATCTACCCCTACCTAGATGAATGGCTAATAGTCGGGAGATCAAGAGCTCAGGTATTGCTCCACGTCAGAGCAGTAGTGAAGCTCTGTGGGTACCTGGTCTCTGTATAAACCGAGAAAAGTCAAAACTCTGCCCGTCCCAGGACATAGAGATCATACGGGCGCATCTGGATGCTCGCAAAGGGACAGCATCCCTGCCTCTCTCAAGATTTCAGCCCATGTGCACCAATATTATGTAGCTGCACACTTCCCAGGTGACCACAGCCCACTGATGTTTGCAGCTCCTCGGCCACATGGCAGCCGCCACCTCCGTGATTTGGATGCACGGCTGAGAATGAGGCCCTTCCAGATCTGGTTCTGCACGGTGTTCCACCCATGGAGGGACTCCCTAAACAAGGTACTGTCAGTTCCCCAGGACACTCTGGGGACACTTCAGATTTGGAGGGATCCCCGTTCCATCATGGGGGGCATTCTCTTCAAAGAGCTCAGGCCCTCACTGACCCTAATAACAGATGCCTCAGACTTGGGTGGGGGGGCCCATATCTCTGGGGGGCTCTCCACTCAAGGGCTCTGGTCCCACACACACAGCCTTCTCCATGTAAATGTGAAGGAACTGCGGGCTATCAGACTAGCTTGCATGACCTTCCTGGGCAAGATACAGGGCAAGTCAGTTCAGATCCTCATGGACAATACCACAACCATGTTCTATATGAACCGGCAGGGAGGAGTCCGCTCCCCGACTCTTTGCGAAGGGGCATGCAAACGCTGGGAGCTGGCCATAGAACACAACTTCACCCCAGTGGCTGCCCATCTACTGGGGGTGGACAACGAGCTAGCAGACTCACTCAGCAGAAAGCCCTTAGCAAACAACGAGTGGTCCCTCCATGACAGGGTGTTCTCCCTTCTGCTAGACAAATGGAGGTCACCCGAAATAGACTTGTTTGCGACACGGCAAAACCACAAGCATCCCCAGTTCTGCTCCCTCAGGGGGTCGGGAGGAAGGGTCTCTCAGCGACACCTTCCTCATCAACTAGTCGGGGCCCCTGATGTATGCTTCCCTGCCAGTCCCTTTGATTCAGAGGGTCCTCTTGAAGATCAACATGGATGGAGTGAACATGATACTGGTAGCTCCAGACTGGCCCAGACAACACTGGTTCCCGCTCCTGCAGGATATGTTCATAGAGGCTCCACTCTGCCTTCCACCATGGACAGATCTCCTAACACAGGACTCAGGGCACCTCCAGCACCTGAACCCAGGCCGCCTGTACCTTATGGTCTGGATGCTCTCTGGCTCAGTGAGCAGGAGAGGCTCTGCTCAGACAGGGTTAAGAAGGCCCTGGTTGGTAGCAGAAGACCATCTATCAGGTCCACGTACACAGCCAAATGGAAGCAATTCTCCATCTGGGCCTGGGACAAAGGTATAGACCCTATATCATCACCAATACACCTAATCCTTGACTATCTGTTAGACCGCAGAGAAAAAGGCCTCTTTTCTTCCTCACTGACAGTCCATTTAGCAGCAATCTCAGCCCTCCATGAAAGGGTGGATGGGGCCCCAGTCTTCTCCCATCCTCCCTCCATGAGATTCCTGAAGGGGGTGGAGAGACTTTTCCCTTAACCCCGTAAACCCACCCCTCCTTGGCACCTGAATGTGGTACTCTGTGTGATGATGGAGCTGCCCTATGAACACTTGGACTCAGCCACCCTGCTAGTCCTGTCTTGGAAAGTGGCCTTCTTAGCAGCAATCACCTCTGCTAGAAGAGTTTCAGAGTTGAAGGCCCTTTCCTTGGAACCCCTGTACACAAGGTTCTACCTGGATAAAGTGGTCTTACATCACCACCCATCTTTTCTCGCTAAGGTGGCCACCCCCTTCCACCTTAACCAGGAAATTTGCCTGCCATTTTTTTATCCAGATCCTCAGGTTATGGAGAACCAGATGAGATGGCATACCTTGGACATGAGGAGAGCGCTCCTGACTTATATTGAGTGCACTCGGCCGTTCCGCAAGATCTCCCAAATCTTTGTGGCAGTCGCCAAATGCAAGAGACATCTCCCAGTGTCCTCACAGTGTATCTACAAACAGATTGTGAATTGCTTTAAAGTCCCTTCCTGGGACTGTTAGAGCCCGCTCTACCAGGGTCCAAGCATCGTCAATGGGCTTCCTTGCCAGGTTCCCGATCGAAGAGATCTGTAGGGCCGCTACATGGTTGTCAATACATACCTTTACAATGCACTATGCCATTGCCAAGCAGACTAGAGATGATGCCACTTTGGGAGAGCTGTACTCAGTATGGGTAGACTGTAACTCCTCCCACTGTCCATGAGTACAGCTAGCAGTCACCTGTAACTGAATGATGTGAGCAGCGCTCGAAGGAGAACAGTGGGTTACTTGCCAGTAACTGTCCTTCTTCAGGATGGGCTGCTCACATACATTCAAGCCCCTCCCACTGTCCCCGCTAATGGAGTTGGTGAAGATATATGGGACTGGGAGGGTCAGGGTCATGGTCATCTAGATAGCTGTGGTTGTGGTGTGGAGGGGGCGTTGGCCGTGTGTCCTCACCTGACAGGCTAAGGCTGAAGACTTTCCAAGCTACCATGTGCTGCAGCACGTAGCCACCTATAACTGAAGGTATGTGAGCAGCCCATCTCGAAGAAGGACAGTTATTTGTAAGTAACCCAACGTTTGAATTAAGGAGGCTTAATTCAAACTAATTTTTTATCTGTGTACATCAGACTTTCATTAATTCAAGCTAAGGAATTTCTTAGTTTGAACTAAGGAACACTTTGTTTGAAACTAAGTACAGTGGAGAGTAAGGTTATGTCTATACTGACAGTGGCAAAATTGCTGCCGTCAGCCTGGTGTTCTGGGAGCACTTAGCAGCGAGTCTGAACTCACTGCTGTGCTCCCAGAAGTTGGTGCTGGAATTTCTGGGGGCCAGGAGATGTAAGGGAAAGCTGATGGCAAGGGATTTGCATATAGCTTTCTCCATTGTGTCCTGCCAGCTTAGGAAGTCACCAGCATTTATGCAAGGCATTTTACATGCTGGTAGAAGAGTGTAAGTTAGGGCTAAGACTAACCCTTGGTTTGAACTTAATACATTTGAACTAAGGGCAGTTAGTCTGAATTAATGAAATGGTTTAGTTCAAACTAATATTAGTTCAAACTAGTCCACATGGTTAATTCAAATGTAAGTTTGATATTAGTTCAAAGTTAGCTCAAACTTATTTAGTTTGAACTTATAAGTTCAAACTAACTTTTCCTAATTTAAACATAGCCAAATAGAGGAAGCATGTTCCTAACATCTAACATGACACCTACCCATAAACCATAGAATCATTCCTAGCCAATTACAACCTTTCCATTGGTACCTATCACAGCATATCACATATGGATTATTGCAAATATTACCCTTCTGCCAGGGTGAACTGGCAGAACAAGGGCTGGGTTCTATATCTAGGGGTTTCCAAATAATGCTACAGCACCAACTAGCTTGAGCCCCCACCCAGTCTTCTGGGAAATCATAAGCTATTCCCTGAGCACCCCAAAGGGATAATGCTCCCTGCTTGCAAGCATGAGTTTGAGTGTAATATACAGAAGTTTTAATAGTACTAAAAACAGAATGTAAATAGTCCAATAACAAAAACCAGCACTGATCTGGAGAATCAGACCAGAACAGGTTCCCATTATGACCCCACACAACAGCACATGTGAACTCAATAGCAAAACCAGCACTCCTCTGGAGGATCAGTGCTGAACAGGTTTCCAACAGACCCAGGGCATATACAGAATGTCTTTCATGCTAGCTATCTGCCACTGCCACCTGCTGGTCACTCATGCTCCCCTCTAAGCATCTGCTGGCTCGGCCCACTGTCCGCCAGCTCTGCCCACTGGTCACTCACTCCATCCCTGCTCCTCTTCAGTGATTTCAGCTCAGTAGGAGGGTTTTCCTCTCTCAGTGATTTCAGGTCTGAGAGTGTCTCTTCAGCTCAGAGAAAGAGGGTGTGCCTATCTCATTGACTTCTGTTCTTAATCCTTAAACAGCTGCAAACAACTTCTCCCATTAAAAATAACAAAAGAAGGGCTTCATAGGAAGCCTGGCCAGATCTACCCTTTGACAGTGGGGCAATGGGATGAAGCACAGCCTCAAGCATAGCTCTAGACTAAGCGTGACCAAACTGAGGCCTGCAAGCCACATGCAGCTCTTCAAAGAAAAATTGGGGCTCCTGGCGGGGAAGAGCACTGCAGCAGCCTTCACTGACCTGTCCACACATCACTGCAGGAAGCTGCTTCAGGCTGGGGGAGTTAAAAATCTCTCGCTTGTCAAGTAGCTCTGCAGGCAGCAGCTCAGAGGAGGGGGTGCAGACCAGGGAGGAGGGAGCACGGAGCAACAGCTGACAGCTCACAGGAGGGGTGAGGGCATGGAGCGCCGAGCAGCAGCCCATAGCTAGGAGAAGTGGTGGGGGAGGAGGGAGCAGTGGCTCCGGCTCAGAGGAGGGTTGGGGAGGAGCAGCTGGCAGCTCAGGGAAGCGATGGTGGGGGGGCGGGAGGGGGTCTTAGGAGAGAAGGGAACTTCAGGGAATGGAGGCAATGAGGGAAGTGACTCAGGGGATCAGGGAGGAGACAAGCTAAAAAGGATTTAAAGACTAACAAATTATTGTTAGTTATTTTCTGTTTCATACATTTCAGTGTGGATTTTATTTTGCTTTGCTTTATTTATTTTTGGGTACTTTGTATTTGCGTTCATTTTCTTTTGGTCTGGGTGGTTTGGGTGGGTTTGTTTGTTTGTTTGTTTTGTATTTACCTTATACCACATGCCACAGCAGTCTCAGTCCTGTCCACAGCACTTTACAAACTTCGGGGCACCTCATGAACTCCTTTTACAAGTATGGCAACGAGAAAAACAGGTTAAAAAGTCTCCCTTTGTAGCAGAGGGAGAAGGAATAAGCCAATGAAGAATCCTACTGCTTCTTGCCAACTCTACAGAAACCTTTAGATTCAGTTCTGGACAGTTAAACAAGGAGTTTTGTGGAACTTTTAAAGACTAGCACATTTATTTATCACCTTTCTCCCACAAAAGCTCATGTAATAAATAAACGTGTTAGTCTTTAAAAGTGCCAATTTCCAAAGGGGTTGCCGTGTTAATCTAGTCCAGCAAAAAAAACCAAGGAGTCGTGGCACATAAAGACAAACAGATTTATTTTTCGCATGAGCCTTTGTGGGAGAAAATCCCATTTGGTCAGATGCCTTGAAGAATCTCCTACGAAAAGCTCCCATGAAATTCTCCCACGAAAGCTCATGCGAAAAATAAATCTGTTAGCCTTTAAGTGCCACACGACTCCTTGTTTTTTTTTTTAAAAGCGCTACAGGATTCCTTGTTCGTTTTGCTGAACTAGACTAACATGGCTACCTCTTTGGAGCTCTGGACAGTTGAGGCTTTTCAGAGACTCTGAAGCATTGGGACTAGGGATGAACTGTTTTCCATAGCATCCTCCCCCTTCAGAGTTATTTTATGCAGAATCCTATTCCACAAAACCAAGCCTGTTTTGAAAGACAAGTGTTGGGCCATGTATGGAGTAAAAAAGTGTTTCCCAAGACTGTTAAGTTGTCATGGGAGACAGTAGCAATGTTCCGTCTAAGCTGATGATGCAGCTGAGCAAGTTATGGGTGCATTTGGGGAGCCAATGAGCAGGGGTCTGGCACTAGCTCAGGGAACCAGGAGGGAACTTGCTCAGTTGCATCCAAAAGTTGCTAAACTGCATCATCAGGTTAGAGGGAACATTGCAGGGAAGGACAGCATGGTGGCAGCAATGGTCAGGGACAGCAGAGAAGCAGCGGCATGGTAAGAGACAAAAGGGAAGCAGAAGCGTGGTCGGGGACGGGGTGGGGGAGAAGTGTGGCATGGTCGGGGAGAGCAGAGAAGCAGCAGCATGATAAGAAACAGCAGGAATGCGGCAACAGGGGCTGGGGGGATGCGGGGCATGGTCGGAGAAGCCACGGCATGTTTAGATTTTCTCACAGTCCCTAATGCAGTTTACACATTGTTAAAATAAAATCATGTTTTACAAGTCCTAAACAGGACATGAAATAATAAGAAACAAAAATACAAAAGACAAAAGTTTAAAACTGAATGTAGATTACTTGCCATTTTTGGCACAACTTACTGCTGTGAAGCATTGTATTCCACAATGAAATTTGTTAAATCAAAACACTGTGCACTACTTAGAGATTAGCACCTGAGAGAGCTTTTATGTACTGCATTGACAAGTTACTGCCCAGAGTTTAAAAAACTTGCCACTAGCCTGCAGTGTTCTACGCCCAGCAACAGCTAAGCTTTTACTGCATAGGCCTACTTTTCAAGGTAACCTTAAATAATTATTAGAATCTGGCATTAGTAGGATCAATATTTGCCCTGTTTTTAAGATAAAATTAAAGTGCACAATAAATTTTAAGCTTAGTAATTTTGGAGTAGGTAAAAGCCTGTGGTTATATGACTCAGTGAGACTCTTAAAGGTTTAATAATCGACTTGTGAAGCTCTAGAGTTCTATAAGTTTAGCCACCACTGCTCTAGACTGAATTAATGCTAAACCCCCACCCCGTCTTAACTTTATCAGGCTAGAAGAAGGGGGTGACCCCTCTTTTTTCATTCTTTTTGCTGATGATAGCTTTTATCCTTTAACCCACCTACACAGAGTTTGAACAAGCAAGAGAGTAGCATATTACAAAAGACAGTATTTCATGTTTCTCTTTGGTAGAATTACAGATATTGACAGATTTGTGGTCAGATCAACCCAAATACCATTACCCATATTGCCCTGCACACACAGTGTGACTATGCTAATATGTTCTTTGTGCTCATGCAAATACAAAACCCATGCAGATTAGCTGCCCTTCCTTAGAAGCTGTTAGGCACACCTTCTAGACCTGCCTTACAGAAATATGAAATATGAATAGGAAAGATCATCATAAAATTCCCCTAAACCTGGACAGTGCCACAGGCTTTAGCCCTGGACCCAGGCTGAAAGGGGGGCCCTGGGCTCCAGCCCCTAATGCCTCTATGATAGTCCAGCAACCTCTTCCCTACTCAGCACTGGGGGTTGCTGGGGGACAGGGCCTGGAGCCAGAGGCTGGGCTCTGCTCTTCCACCCTGCCCTGCCCCTGTGCTGGCTAGTTCACTCCCAGGGGCAGGCTAGTGCCTGGTCACTTGCTGGCATGGCCTGCCTCTGCTCCAGCCCAGCATGGCAGCCTAGCTTCAGGACCCTGTGGCCCTGCATCAGGGGTTGCCGCACTGCACTCCCGTAGCTCTCTCCCCCCAGGCTTGCCAGAGCAGGGTTAGGGCAGGAGCACCCGCTGGCCCCAGGGCTCCCCTGAGTGATGGGGTGCCTGCTCCCCTGGTGGCGGATGGGTCCCCAAGCAGGTGGGTGGCCTACAGTGGGAAGCACCCCAGGGCCCCTGGGCTGGTTAATCTGTCCATGGTCCTGGGTTATATTCTAGGCTCTGGAGAGGTAAAATGTGAATGTCTACATTGATGCTGAAATTGAATAATTCCTCTCCTTCCCTGGAATTTACACTTCTGATGTATTTATACAGAGTAATCATGTCTTCCCTCAACCTTCTTTTGGTTAGGCTAAACTAGCCAAGCACTTTTCTCTCAGATTTAAAGGCAGGCTTTCCATTGCACAGATCATCATTGTAGACCTTCTCTGCTTTTCTTCTAGTCTGAATTAATGTTTTTGAAACATTGGAGAGTAGAACTTCACACAATATTTCAGATGAAGTCTCACCAGTGTGTTGTATAATGGTCTAACACCTCCCAAATCTCTACTGGTAATACCTCATTTGATGCATCCCAGGACCACATTAGCTTTTTTTTTTTTTATGGGCACATCACATTGGTGGCCCATAGTCATGCTGTGATCAGTCAGTACACCCAGATTAAATATGATCAGTCCCAAGACTGATCTCTGAGGAAGGCCATTAGTAAACTCCTTTCATCTCGACAGTTCACCTTTCACTTTCTCCCCTTCAATCAATTCCTTATCCACCTTTCTATTATAATTTTAATCCCCATCTTTTCCAATTTAACTAATAATTCCGTATGTGGAACTCTGTGAAATGCCTTATTGAAATCCAAGTAAAAACTAGATCCACCACATTCCATTCATCCAGAAAATCTCTTATATTCGTAAAAAAAAAGAAAATTAGGCTTGTCTGGTACAATCTACCTTTTATAAAGCCATGTTGTATTTTATCTTAATTACTATTAACTGTGATATTCTTGACTACTTTTTTGTTCAGTTTCTTTTCCCCCAAGACTTCTCATATCATAAAGGTCAAATTAACTGCTTGCAGATACCCTTTCTTGAAAATAGGAAATGTATTAGCAGTTCTCAAGTCACGCAGTACAACCCCTGTATTTGCAGAGTCATTAAATATCCTTGCTGATGGCCTTGCAATTTCATTTGCCAGTTCCTTTAATATTCTTCAGATGGAGATTGGCTATCCCCATCCCTGATTTAACCCCATTAAATAGTTCGAGTTTGGCTTCTACCTCAGATACAGTAATTTCTGCCTCTACATCCTAATTCCCATTAACCACCCTACCACTATTCCCAAGCTCATCATTGACCTCATTAAAAATGGAAGCCAAATATTTGTTTAGATATTGGGCTATGCCTAGATTATCTTTAACCTCCACCCCATCCTCAATGACTAGCAGTTCCACAAGGAGATTGTTCCATTCCAAAAATCTCTCTGCAGTTAGAGAGAACATGGGCTATGATTGTAACCGTTCTGCCAGGTCAAGGTGGCAGAGCAAGGGCCGGTTCCATATCTAGGGGTTTCCAAGTAATGTTACAGCACCAACTGTCTCAAGCCCCCACCCAGTCTTCTGGGAAATCATGCTCTACTCTCTGGGCATGCTAAAGGGGTAATGCTTCCCTGCTTGCAAGTGTAACCCATATGCCTAAAAAGGAGCAATCTCTTTGGCTGGGTTAAGTTTCTGGAACTAGGGTGTGGTAGCATACTGAGAATGCTCCACAAGTTTCTATTGTGCTGGAGTGAGATGCCTCAGAGAAGCAGCCCAGAGAGGAGCAACCACAAAGAGCTACAGAGTCCATGTGCTCAGGGACTGAGTGAGATGAGCTGAGCCAGGAGTGGACTGCAGGATGTTTCCTCCCTGCTTTGGACTATTTTGCAGGGGAATTTTCTCTTGTGGGACTGAGAGCTGGATAACCAGTAAACAGATTGTGTGGTGCTGGTTGTACAAGAGGAAGAAAGGCCTCCATGATGTTCACTGGAAGATTCATAGTATAGGGGTTGGCTTATCTGCTTTTTGTGCAGATGGTCATGGTTTCAAAGCCCACAGGGTTGGAGTAGATGAGGTCCTTTCTAACTCCAGGATTTTATTCTATTCCTGCAGCCAGAGAAAATGAGGATTACCTCTGTTTTGCATTCAAGCCTCAAGGATTTAGAGACTGCAACTGAGATGAGGGTGACACTACCTGAACTTTGGGACTTCTGGGTTTCTGACTGTTTTGTTTAAATTCATTTTGGTTTTCTTAGGATAAGGTTTGTTAAATTAGTTAATATCTTTTATTGTTATCCTTATTCTGAGTAGTATTTTGTTGTGGGATGGGACCTCTGAGCAGTCTTCACTGTGAGTCCTGTACAGACTGGATCCTGGCTCTTCAGCTGCTTTGTCTAGGGGTTTAATCTCTGGAAGGGGGCTAATGAATGAATTCTAGCCCACCCTTGCAGGTTACACAAGTTTGAGTGTAATGTACAAGATTTCTAATAGTAGCATGAAAGAATGTATAGAAACAATATTGAAACCAGCACTGATCTGAAGAATCATTGCAGAACAGGATTCCCGCAAAACCCAACACAGCACTCACTCCACCCCAGTGTACATAGAGAATGTGTCTCATGCCAGCTGTCTGCCAGCATCACTCACTGGTCACTCATGCCCTTCAGCCCTCCACTGGCCGCTTGCACCATCCACCGGCTCTGCCTGCAGGTTACTCATGCTCTCTGGCCCTCCACTTGCTTTTCCCGCTGGTCACTCACATCCTCCACTGGCTGCTTGCACCATCCACTGGCTCTGCCCACTGTCTGCCAGTTCTGCCTGCTCTACCCACTGGTCACTCACATCCTCCAGCCTTCTGCTGGCTGCTCATGCCACCTACCACCTCTGCTTGTTGGTCACTTGCTGGTGATTTCATCTCTTACAGAGGATCTCAGCAATTTTAGCTACTAACTTTAGGACACCCCAAACAGCTTCTTTACTCAAAATAACAAAAGGAAAGGATCCACAAAGAGCCAGCCATTAAATCTATCCTTTAACAGTAGGTCATGAGGTGAAACAGTGACTCAAGCCTTATTCATTGACAGTGCTAATGCTACCCCCACTCCTTTTTCTACGTTTTCTAGTCTGAAAACACAAGGTTGCTCACTCTTTCAAGTTCTTTGCTGGGTGACTTTTCCACCAAATAGACTAAACAGAGTTTATATAATCAAAAGGATAACAGCATTTAAAAAGACAGTATTTCATTTTCCTCTTCAATAAAATCACAGATATTGACAGATTTGTGATTAAATCAGCCCATATACAATTTACCGTCAGGCCCTGCACCCACCTGGTGAGATTAAGTTAATACCTAATTGTACTCATGTAAATACAATGCCCATGCAAATCAGTTGCCGTCCCTTTTTGGCTGTTAGGCACAAGCAGTGCCTAGGCTCTAGACTTGCCTTACATGATTTACACCAAATGTCTGCCTTAACACTTATAATTAAAATAGAGTTTGCTTGTTTTCTTTCCCCATTAATAAAAGGTTACTAGGATTTTTAAGGGGATCTTTTCCAGTCCAGATTCTGTGATGTAAGCCCTCACCATTGTTTTCAATGTTTCATGATAAACAATTCCAGGTTCATGCTCACAACATGGGTTTAAATAAACAGAGCATCCTCTTTCACTTCCCGCCTGACCAGTGGGTTCACCTTAACTGTGTCCCCACACAGTGGTAAGTGTGCCACAGAGAGCGGGGGTGATGGCTGGATTTGGCATGGGGAGAGTGGACTGGTGTGTCCTGTAGGATTGTGATATGCCATCAAGTATGTTGTGACCTGAAAAAGGTTGAGAACCACTGCACTAGACCCTACTTCTGTTTCACAGCTGGGGGCAGAAACCAGGAGTCTTGCCTGCCAGCCTCTCATATTGTAATCCCACTCAAAACCCCAGCACCCCACCCAATGCTCTAGATCCACTTTGCATACCTGGGGATAAAACCCAGGCATCTTGGCTCTTCCCACCGTTAATCAGGAGCCTCCCCCACCCTCACTCCTCTCCTGTAGCTTGGGATAGAAACTTGGAGTCCTGCCCCCCAGTTGTGCAAATGTCAGGGATTTCATCATTCTTCCTCTGTTCTCTCTTTATTGGTACAAAGGATGTGTGTTCTTCCTGTGTTGGCCAATTGCTGTGTATCGTACTCCCCAAGATCGTACAATAGAGAGCCATCCTGGGTCTCTAGGATATTCAGAATCCACTATTCTACTCAGGAGAAGTTGACGGACCTGGCTTCAGGGGGGCAGATTCATTCTGTGGAGGCTACCTTATCTGGGAAGATCAGATCATACTGACATCACATGCACTGAGGACACCCAGAGGTGTAAGAAGGTAACCAGGATTCCTGGGTTGTATTCCTGACCTGGAGAGTGAAGAGGTTGGAGGTCTAGTAGTTAGTGCCAGGGGGTTGGGTGAGAGTAAGAACCACTAAGTTCTTACTTGTGATGCTGGGAGGGGAGTGGAGTCAAGTGGGTTAGAGCAGGGGGGGAGAGGGAGCCATAGCTTGTGTGTTAAACTCCAGAATGTATGAGGAGTCAAGACCCTTGGGCTGTATTTTAGGTTCTGAAAGGATGAAATGTAATAAGTAAAGTAAGCTACGCCTCCCAGCCCAGGCAGAAGAGGAAAAGACAGTTGGACAGGGATGGCATGGAGTCTGTCATTCTATTTCCCCTGTTTTACAACCAGTCCCGGTTGAGACATCTTGGGGGGGTGGGGGGTGGAACATGTGTTGAAAGCCAGGTTCTGAGACTGAGTGTGCTGCAGAAATAGCTCCATTGGCCACTAGAGGGCACACAGAGTCCTCACTGGACTGAATTCCTAGAGCAGTGGTTCCCAAGCAGTGTGCCGGAGCACACTGGTATGCCACGGGAACACCCAAAGTGCACCGTGAGCATCCCCGAGAGCTGGAGTTAAAGTTCCCTCCCTGCTCAGCCCAGCCAGCTGGGCTGTGCAGGGCTTGGAAAAGGCAGGGGTTAAAGTAAGGGGGAAGGCATTGGAACACGGTTCTGGGGCCCCTATTTTTAGGCAGGCAGCATTCCGATCCTCCTAAAAATAGAGGAAGGCACTGGAATACGGAGTTCCAGGGATTCCCCTAAAAATAGCAGGAGCAGCCAAAACGCACCATTCAGGTGGCTCCACCTTAAACCTGGCTCCATCTTATGCCAAGCCAGCAGAGAGCTGGGGGAGGCTGGGAGTGTGTGAATCTCCCCCTCCAGGGCAGAGCAGCTCCTGTCAGCCTGCCTGCAAACAGGCCAGATAAGGGCTTTGGGAGGGGCCGCTGCTGGGGGTTGTGTGGGGCAGGTGTGAGTATGTAGCAGAGGGTATGTGGCTGGGGTTGTGGGGTCGCTGGTTGATTGGGAGTGTGTGTAGGTGGGGGGGTGAGGTGGCTGTGTGTGGGGGGGGTGTGGCTGGAGGGTCCATCACGGGCAGAAGGGGGCTAGGGGAGGGAAGGACGGGACCCACTGAGGTGAGAGGGAGCAACAGTGGGGTGAGGATTTGCCCTGGGTGGCAGGGAGCCACTGTGGAGAAGGGGGAAGTGGGTACTGCACCATGGTCCCCTGCCCTACCTTCCCACTCCCCAGGTTCCCCCCTGACCCCCCATAAAGCCACTCTTGTTCTCCCTTCCTCTCTCACCACCCTTATGCTGTTCCCCACATGGCTGCCCTTGTCCTCTTTTGCCACCCCTGCCCTGCTCTGCTGTCCAGAGTCACTCCTGCCCCTGCACACGACACCTGACCTCCCCTGTTTTGCCACCCCTGCTTTGCTAAGCCTACTACCCCACATAGCAGCATTTCTGAAACAGTGCCATGGCTCATGAATATTC
Organism: Podocnemis expansa; assembly: GCA_007922195.1. Taxonomy (NCBI): domain Eukaryota; kingdom Metazoa; phylum Chordata; order Testudines; family Podocnemididae; genus Podocnemis; species Podocnemis expansa. The sequence goes on from ML682267.1 coordinate 479,585, forward strand.
ATAAGTAATTTAAGTTAATTTGAATATTCATGAGTTTTTTAATAGTGGTGTGCCTCAAAAAATTTGAAGGTCTCAAGGTGTGCCACAGCAGAGAAAAGGTTGGGAACCACTGTCCTAGAGTTCGCTGTCATCAACTGGGTTAGATTTTGCATTGTTCCCTGCACTCCCCAGACCTTCTTTTAACTCAAGTCCACCAGGTCGTGGATTCCCAAAAGCTGTGGAAGCAGTTGCAGCTGTTCCCACACATATCTGTTAACTTGGGGCAGAGCTGGAGGCCTAAGATTGGAAGCTGTGCTCTTGCCATGGAAAGCTTTATTCAATGGGCATGCTGCTTCTCAGAAGGAATGTGCCAGATTTAGGTACCCACCAGTATCATCCTCTATCCAAGAGCCAGGAAGTTGTTCTGATGGTTAGTTCTTTCACTGTTAAAAATTTGTCCCTTACTTTCTAAATTTGTCACGCTTCAACTTCCCACCAGTGGGCCGTTTTAGACATTTGGCTGTTAGACCAAAGAGCCCATAATCAAATATTTGTTCCCCATGTAGGTACTTAGACACTGGCACCAAGTAACTCCATCTTTTCTTTGTTAAACCAAATAGAGCATGTTCCTGGAATTGCTCAGTAAAAGGCAGGTGTTCCAATATCTGAATGTTTTCCCTGACCCTTTTCTGAGTCCTTTCCAATATATCACCATCCTTGAGTTTAAAGACTTTGACCTCACAGAGCTAGCGAGAGGTAAATAAATTAATTTAGTGGTTATGGTACAGGACAGTATATTGGTCCCCTTCTCTATTGTGTTTATCCAAGTTTTACACTGAGTGAAAATGCGGTACAACCAGGGCCAGCTCTACCGTGAGGCCAGAGACAGCCCTGGCTTTGGGTGACAGTTCCTTAGGGCGGCCAAGAAACCAGACCCTGCACTCCTGCTCCCTTCCATCCCCTCTCGAGTCAGTAACTGCATGCTGGTCTGGGGGCTGGACTCCACTCTGTTGCCTACCTCTGGGCTGACCCACTCTGCCCCTAGGGAGGAACAGCTGGCCCCAGAGGAAGGGCAGGAGAGGGGAGCCTAGCCTCTGGGCTGGCTCTCCCCACCTCTCAGCCAGCTGTTCCCCAGTCTGGGGGTGGGGTTTTTGTGTTAGGGTTAGCAGTCCCAGCCAGCCCCTAGGCTATGGTGGGAAGCTACGCTGAGGCTGGGGGAGTTTTTAGATCTCCACCCCCTTTGACCATGCTGCTTAGATGCATGCTAAGGGTGGTAGCCATGTGACCACACACACAGGAAGCAAGGTGGCAGCCCCAGGACTGGCAGCCCTTAGCCAGGAAAAGGGGGAACTGACCCTGTGGATTGGGGGTGGGGAGTCAACACTTGGCAAGGAAACGCACAGTGGGTAGGTCAGAGGGGAAGGCCCAGCGGGGTGTCTGGGGGAGGTGGGGTGCTACCCTCCACCCTAGCCACACTGCTTCCCACCCCTCCCCACTGCTCCAGCACAGAGCCCAGAGCGGCACATGTGGTCAGGGGGTGGGGGGGCAGACCGGCAGCACTGAACCGGCCCATCTTTTTGGCCACTTGCCTGGTCCCCAGCATGGGATGGCCAGAGCAGGAGCCTGCCCCTCCCCTGGGCTGGCTGGCCCCAACCCCCAGTGCCAGTGGGGTTGGAGGACCCCGTAAAGGGTGATTTTCCTGGGGCCCTGCACTGCCCTAGGGATGGCTCTGCTCCCAGAGTGGCTCATCTTGGCAGAGTGCCCAGGGACAGGGGTACCCAGGCATGCCACAAAAAGCAGTGGCTTCTTTCAGGGGTTCCCAGGCGTGCTGCAGAAAGAAGCTGCCCTGAGTGGCTCCTTTGGGGAGCATCACACTACAAAGAGGAGCCACTCTGGGCAGTTTTTTTCTGTGTCACATAGAGGCATGAGAATGGGGGGATCCACTGTGTCCCAACTGCACTCAAAGGAAGCCACCCAGAGTGTCTTTTGGTGGCGGGAGTGGCAATTTCTGTGGTACTGCAGAGGGTGCTCAGTGCTGCTCTGAATGGGCTCAGTGCCACTGTCGGCACATATGCCGGGGTTGCCTACCGCTGGAGTACCTGGAGGGAAGCAGCAAAGAGGTGTTAACTGAGGTCTATCAGAAGAGACAATAGGATTGCCTCTGCCCAGAAAGGGTGGAGGGGAAGTGTTTTATCTTTTATTTCCTTGTGGTTACTCGTGACTCGTTTATATTGTGATTCTGCCATGAATGCCACTGTGACAGGCCACTCCCCAGATCTGGTCCAATGTGCCACTGTGACCCGCCCCCCAATTCCCACTCTTGAACCCTGATTTGCTCCACTTTGCCAAGTGACCACTCACTCCAAAGGCAGTCCACTCCAAGTTCTTGCGTGTAATCGGTCCCAAGCAGTGGGTATGTGCCCTCTGGCTACTTGAGGGATGGTCCTCCAGCAAGCACTCCCAGCCCCAGTTACACACCAGGATCCACTGTCAACAGAGATTGGGACCAACTCCTAATCACAGTACACCTAAGTCCATCCATTTAGCAAAGAAATGAATTGTGCCCAGCTTTCTTCACTCACACCCTCTAAAAGTCACACAGCTTTAGATAAAACAACTACTAATTTATTGCTCCGATTATAATTCTAAGTGACAATATAGCCAATCATTGAAGAACAAATGCAGTAAATCTTGGGTAGGTGTAAGACAGTGTGACCTGTTCCCATGACTTACACTTCCGTTCATTTATTTCTGTAAGTTCTCCCATCTTCAAAGTGTCTGACAAAGTGAGATTTTTCTCCCACAAAAGCTCATACAATAAATAAACTTGTTAGTCTTTAAGTGCCAAAGGACTCGTTGTTTGTTTTTGTTTCAAAACTCTCCCCCACTACCTTTGTGGGCAGGGTTGATCCCATTGTCTCTTCTGAGCCACCTCAATTGGCCTATCTTTTCTGCTTCCCTCAGCTACTTGCGCTGCTGGGAGAGAGAGCTCAGTCTCTTTCCCTCCCACTGATCCCCTGAGCCATGCTAAACATGCTACATGTCTGTGCACAAGCAAGAAGTTGTAGAAAACATATCATACTAATCATGTAGAGTAGGTTAGGAGCTTCCATAAAGAAACATAGGATGGTGTAATTGTCAACAAATCATACAATCACAGTATACAAGTGAACAGGAAAATCATGACAGAGATCATAACCCAGTGACAGCAGGGTACTGCACAAATGGAAAGACAGACAGCCCTTGTTCCAAAGAACTTACAGGTGCTGGGAGGGGTGGAGCTGCCCTGGGCTGGAGGACAGGACCTGATCTCTCACCCTGCCCCCAGGCTAGCTGGTCCACCCCCAGGGGAGGGGCCAGCTGCTGTGAAGTAGAGCCACTTATATGGCCTTCAGGCTGCAATGGAAGCTGCTTTGCATGTGCTTGTTGGCCCCACTGTCCTGGGGGACTGATCAGCTGGGCCAAGACAGGGGCATAGACTGGAGGGGCAGCTGGCTGCAGGCAAGGGCGAGTGGTGCCCTGGGCGAGGCCCCAGGCAGGACAAACCAGCGGGAGAGGCCCAGAGTCCCCTAATTCATCTCTGCCTGCAAGGCAGTGCTTGATTGGGAGGTTGCCTGGGAAAATAACTAATGGGGGGGTTGTGTTGGCATGTTGCAGGTAAAGAAAGAGGCAAGGCAGAGAGAAGTGAAGATATTCCCATGGCTGTGAAGGGCACCACTCTACCCACAACTCTCTGGGCTGTCTCCTCCAATTCCGATGATGACTACAGCAACTCTGAAGATGTGTCCCCGAGTCAAGCACTCATCAAAAACTTGCATGTGTTAACCATGGTTATCTATTCCATTGCCTTCTTGCTGGGGGTGACAGGCAATGGTTTGGTCATCTTCATCACTGGCTTCCGGATGAAGAGGACAGTCAACACTATCTGGTTTCTCAATCTGGCTGTGGCTGACTTCCTCTTCACTTTCTTTCTACCCCTCAGCGTGGCCTACACAGCCCTGGGCTTCCACTGGCCCTTTGGGAGGGCACTGTGTAAGTTCACTAGTGGTTTGGCCTTTTTCAACCTCTATGCCAGTGTCTATCTCCTCATGGTCATCAGCATAGACCGCTGCATCTCTGTAATGCGTCCAGTGTGGGCCCAGAACCATCGCACAGTCCGCCTGGCTAATCTGGTAGCTCTGGCTGTGTGGGTCATAGCTTTGGTCTTGTGTTCTCCGAACTTTTATTTTCGCCAAACAGAACCCTCCCATAGCAATAAGACCACATGCTACACCGACTTCAACACAGCTGGGAAAGGGGCCACGGAGCAGGAGAGGATTGCTAGCATCCAAATGAACCACCGGGCTATGATCATCAGCCGCTTTGTCTTAGGTTTCCTCATCCCATTCACCGTCATCGTGTGCTGCTATGGTGCTATCCTAATCAAGCTAGGGAGGAACCATCTGGCCCAATCTAGTAAGCCCTTCAAAGTCATCGCTGCTGTGATCATAGCTTTCTTCCTCTGCTGGTTTCCCTACCACGTTTTCTCCTTCCTGGAGCTGCACTTCACACCTAGTCTGCGGAATGCCCTCACCATTGGCCTGCCCTTGACTGCCAGTCTGGCCTTCATCAACAGCTGCCTCAACCCTATCCTCTATGTCTTCATGGGCCAGGACTTTAAGGAGAAACTTCGACGCTCCCTCCTTTCAGCCTTTGAAAATGCCTTCACTGAAGAGACTGCCAGCACCTCTGCCATCACCAAGAACAAGTCCACTACGGAGACAGACTCCCAGGCCTTATAGGCACCATGTGTCTATTGAGAGCTGGGAACTTCTGTGTTCAACCTGAACCTCCTCCTAACATCAGTGGGGGCAAAAGTGACCCCCTGACCTCGATGCTCCCAGGCCCTGATTAAAGTGCCTCAGGGGTCCAGGCTACCCCACCAGTGTGGGACTTCCACCTGCCACCTTGGCCCCCTCCCTTGACCACTGTGGGAGCCCTTACCTGGGCCAGTGTTTGGGGGTCAGAGGCTGAGCTCTCTCCCCACCCCTGGGCTGGCTGGGACACCTCAGGGATGGCCTGTTCAGCCTGCTTGAAGCTGGAGCCAGCTGCTGAGTGGTGCATCTCTGGCAAAGCTTTCTGGCCCTGGAGGGCTGCAATAGAAAGATATCTTGCCCATTTAACAGCCAGTGCCAGCCCTGCTACCAGAGCAGAGAGAAATGGGTGGCCCACCCTGCCCCCAGAGTCAGACCAGCCAGTGCAGGAGTATGAGGGGAGCACACAGCCTGGCCTCTGGCTCAAGTTCATCTCCCCCCAGTGCCAGCAGACCAGGAGCTCTCTCCATGCCTCTCAAGCACTGTGGAGACTAAGCGGAGTGCTGGCAGTGGGGGGGGGCCAGATCTGACAAGGGCCATAGGGGTTGGACATTGGGGCCCTCCTTCAGGCAGGAGCCCAGAGCTTCAGCCCTTATAACCATAGGTGGTTTTAACAGGTGGGCAGGGTGGACAGCTGCACAGGGCCCTGCAGGGGGAGGGGCCCCTGTGCCACTCCAGGGAGAGCTGGCTGGGGGCTGGAAGGAGCCATGGTGGGGCAGGGGGCTGGAATGGTCTCCCTGGCAGGGCTCGAGAGCGCGGCTGTGGCCAGCAGCAGGGCTAGCAAGCCAGGCGGTGGCCTATGTCATCCAGCAGTGGGGCCAGTGGAGAGGTGTGGGGGGCCAGTGCTGGCCTGCAGCAGGGCCAGGGATCCTGGTGGTGGGTCCTAGTGGCCTTCAGAGGGGGGGCCCTGCAAGGCAGGTGGGGGTTGGGGAGCCCAGTGGGGGTCTAATAAGGGGTGAGAGGGTTGGCAGTAGCCTGTGTGGAGGCTGGCACCCTCTCTGGTGGGGGACCATGGACCCTAGAGGGCTGGTGGAGCTCCACAAGGGGGGGGGGGGCAAAAGTCAAGGATGGAGTGGCCCATCCTTGACTTTTTCCCTGGGTTCTGGAATGACTAAGACTGCTCTTGCTTATAACCTCTGCATTAATCCAGCCCTGCATCTTCCCACGGACATGGTCCCCTTTCAGTTCTCCTTGTGTTCATATATCCCTGTGAGAGATGATTTAGGGCCACTTTGTCCTGCCCAAGCAGGTGAGGATAGGCTAGAGGTCCTCTTGAGATGCCTTCCAAACCTTCTGTTGCTTCCAGTAGGTGGGCAGAAGGCCACAAAGCACAAAATGCCTTTACCTGGTGGTGGGATCCTCCCCTGATTTCTCTGCATCAAATGTATTCATCCAGCTTAACTTGGGCAGTGTATTCTATACCTATGAGTAATTTTTGAGCATCCAGCTGAAGAGAAGGAACTTCACAGGAACTTTGTGGAAATGATGTCTCTTTAAAGGGTCTCCATTTGACTCTGAATGATGTCATTAAAACCTTTGCCTTTTCTCCTTAATAGCATGTCCCTTGGTTTCTTACTTAACAAAGTTTTACTGAAAGCTGAGCCTGTATGAAATAAAATGCTGGTGCTAACAGATCCTTGGAGCTGAGAATTGTGTCTGAATGGGGGACAGAGCAATGGTCACACAGAAAATGGAGCTATGTTGCAGAAGATTTCTGGCTTTTTCATTAAAAAAGAGACCTTCTGTGGGGGTGGATTCTTCACAGTAAGGGAGGAATTCTCTGTTTGAGGAGGTTAGTTATTTATGGTAGGGTCTCTTGAAAAGTAGAAGAGCTCACTGTATGTAATCACTATAGCAGGTGTGGCCAAACTGTGGCTTGGTAGCCACATGCGGCTCTTGAATGAAGAAGTGTGGCTTGCGGAAGAATGTCAGCAAATCAATTTAGGAAAGCAACCGCAGCTGTGGAGGTTTAAATCTCCCATCCTGAGCATGCTCAGAGTATGCTTGGAAGGGGGTATGCCCAGCCTCTGCCTAGCTCTCAGAGTGGCCAGGTAAAGGGACCCTGGGGAGGGAAGTGTTACCGACGGGAGTGTTAGGGCCTGGGGGTTTGGGAGGGGGTCAGGACGGCCTGGAGAAGTATGGCATAGTTGGGATTTTAAAAAATTTCCCACTAGCCTGCAGTCTGCTATGTCGAGTGACAACTAAGTTCTTACTGTATAGGCCTAGTTTTCATGATAACCTTAAGTAATTATTAGCACCTGACATTAGTAGGATCAATATTTGCCCTCTTTTTATGATAAAATTAAAGTGTGCAATAAATTTTAAACAATAATTTTGGAATAGGTAAAAGTATATGGCTATATGCCTCAGTGTGGTTCTTGAAAGTTTAATAATCAACTTGTGTGGCTCTTGAGTTCCACAAGTTTGGCCACCCCTGTCCTACAGGGAGGACCCCAGCACACACTATGACCTCCTCTGCCAGATGACAGTGCACTTGGGCATGGAGGTTGAGCCCCTCAGGTGGGACCTGCATCCGCTCTTTGACCTGGGGTTCATGGCTCCCCCAGCCACAATCTCGGTGCTGCTTCATTATAGCATGCATGACCTGGCCAAGGTGCTTTGGCAGACCCCTGCCTCTATCCCACCAGTCTCCAAAGTTGCTGGCCACAAATGCCATGTTCCCCCAGATAGCTTCCTGTTCATGGTGGACTAGATGGTACTGAGCTCTCAGGAGGTTGAAGCTGCCTACAGACAGGAGTGACGTGATTGACCACGCCCCTCTGCAATGTCCAGGGAGCCTAGGAAGCTTGACATCCTTGGGAGGAAGGCTTATTCAACCTTCACCTTTCAGCTCCGCATTGCCAACCACCAGGCACTGGTTGGCTGATATACTCTTGATCTCTTGGACTCCATGCGGCACTTCTGGGACCTTTTCTCCCAGGAACACCTGGAGAATTTTGACTCAGTCATAGAGGAGGGCATGCTGGCCTCCCGTGATGTACTCATGGTGGCCTGGGATGCCTCTGACACAGCTAGCCGTGGGGTCGCCTCAGTCGTGGTCATGCAGCAAGCGGTGTTGCTTCAAGAGTGGGGCCTGCCCTGGACAGGCAGCAGGTCATGCAGGATTGCCCCTTCGAGAGGCAGTCACTGTTTGCAAGAGCCACCAACTCTTTGCTGCGCAATACGAGGGACCCTAGAGCCGCCCTTCGGTCCCTGGACATGCACACACCTCAGGTGCCCAGATGACCTCCCAGCCCCAGCAGTACCTTGAGCAGCAGCAGCAGCAGCAGGTCCATCAGGGACCCTCCCCCACATGGCGGCAACATAGTGCGGGGTGTACAGTGATCCAGTACCCCTTCTCCTTCTGTGGCCTGCGCTCTAATCAACTCTCCCTGAGCTGAACGCTGCCCTGTTCAACTCACACCTCTGGATAATTAGCCCTCTCCTCTTCCCGCAGGCCCCATCGCATCAGCTGTTGGGCCCACAGGACCAGTACTAGGGACCGGCTACCTTAAACCGCCCCCTCACAGTCAGTCTTGGGATCCCTTTCTTTCCTATGGGGCAATGCCAATCTGCTAACCTTTGTCAGGCATAACACCCTAAGGGGAATAACGTCAAAAGGTCGATAATGGAAGAGAAAACAGTGATTCATATATATATATTCAACGTCGTAGGGTGGTATTGCAGATCCTACCACAGGCTTTAAGGTAGTTTGGGGTTGGGGGGGGTGGGTACCATTGTTCTGTTCCCCTTCCTCTGTGCTCCTGGGATGGTTTCCTGTATACACACACATACACACATATATATGCATGGAAACTCTAAGACCATAGCAGAGAAAGCCCAGAAGGGAAGGGAGTGAAGGAGGAGGCCTGCTGCTATCCCCTCCTTAACTCACAAACTGCATGCCCAGGGATCTCGCCCAGACGGGAAACCATCCCAGGAGCACAGAGGAAGGGGACCAGAACAATGGTGCTCCACCCCGCCAACCACCTTAAAGCCTGTGGTTGGGTCTGCAATACCACCCTATGATGTTGATCCCGAGCAAGTTTGTGCCCATCAGATGACCTTCTTATACTGGGGTGGGTAACAAAGTAGCTGCGAGGGGAGGATTACTACTCCGCTCTAGCCTTGGCCTCAAGGGGAAGGACCTCAGGGCAGTTATGTTAGTGTATACAGAGCTGTATGAGGATGCAGCCTCCCCATGTACAACTTGCCTTCATTGCCCCCCCCCCCCAACCCTTTGAGGGTTTTGAAGCGCCCCATTGAGGTCTACAAGGGGTAATGATTTCCTTTTCCCCCTGCTCCCAGAAACAACCTTTCTTTCTCCATAAGCGATACAGTCAACTAATGGCTCACTACTCCATAGGACAAACCTTGCTAGCAGCTCCTGGCCTATGAGAGAAGTTGATCCCTGCTAATCCAACATTCAGGCAGGAGGGGTTCCCCTCCTCCTTTTCTTGACAGCCTAGCTGGCTGCTGTCTTATCCCTCTCCATTTGCTCCTGATCAGGGCCATGGCTCCCCAATGAGAAACCCGATGAGTACTCTGGCCCTGTAAGAGAAAGGTCCCCCTAGAGTCTTCAGGGCTATGAACAGCTCTGGCTGATGCCCTGACTAAGAGCCAGACTGACCCGTCCTTGGGGAATTCCTAAATCCAGTGGTATGACCTACTTCTGCGTGGTATGAAACTCACTAGGGTGGGGGGGTGCTGCCCCTTTTTTCTTATGCGGAGAGGTGTTTTCTGCCCAAGCTTTGGTTGTGTTGGACAGGTTATGTCCCATATGGTCCGTCCTAGGGGCACCCACCCTCTTCTCTCTCTTTTTTCCCTGGGACTGTCATCCTCAGCCTTCAGGAAGTGGTCCAAGGCCCCCTATCAACCCAGACGGCCCTAGTCTACTGTTGGTTGCACAACCCATGATGGGATCTTCCCAACACTCCTTGCTTCACCCCCCCCCCCCAAGGGACACAGGAGAACGGTGTCTTACACCCTGGCAAAGCCACCACTAGGTCTAGGATTACCCCATTCTCCAACCTACTAGCGGAACACATGGTGTGGCTTTGTCAACAAGGATCACCTTCTTCCTGTGGAAAAAGGGACATGTACCTTCCCCAAACAACCCCCTCCTGATCCCAGGAGTCCTTTGGTAATTAAAGGGGCAAATGTGGGCATCATACTATTGATCCTGGACCACCTCAAGCAGCTAAAAACTGATGCTGCAAACCACTCTCCCATCTCTAATCTGTTGCCTCTGACATGAGATGGTTCACCTGGTTCAAGAGATGCTGCCACCTTACTATCTGTAGGTAGGGGCAAGGAATCAATAAGTGATCACAGAGGAGCTTCATGTCTACTGAGCACTCCTTGGCTGAGGGAAGTGGGCAGGCACCAATAACAAATCTTCCTCCCCTGGAACAGTGGCTGTAAAGGTAGCCTTTCTTCTCCTTTGTCCCTTTCTAGGGAAGGGAGAAGAAGAATGAGGGAAAACGCACAACTGGCTACCCAATTTGCATGAATAACTGCTAGGACCTAGGACAGAGGATCCTCCTAGCTCCTGTTGTGGGGGAGTGGGTGTAGGGGCACGATTTCCACACTACAGGAAGGAGTCCCAATTGAGAGGCAA
>ML682267.1:491399-511810 GCA_007922195.1 Podocnemis expansa
TGAATGTCTCTGATTTCAGCACATAAATATTAACTCCACTAGAATATGGTACAGCTGCCCAAGAAATGTTGGGGGGGGGTACCTTCTCTCCCTTGACTAGTATTACAGGAAAAAGTGTACATACAGGAAAAAGTAGTGTACCTTCATTATTGGAAAGAGGTGTAATACTGTTGTTTAATTTTAGAATAGATTTTGTGCAGGTGCAGCCTGGCAACTGAGTAGCCTAATTAACTTGTAAGTGTATTGTCCTTCCAGAGGCACAGCCTAGAGAGGCTAAGAAGCCAAAAACCACCTGAGACTCTCAAGGGTTGGAGGCCACAGACAGAGCAATTAAAGAGGGTAACTGGGTTTGCAGATGGTACCCTGGGCAATGCCTCTAGTCAGAGTAAGTCATCAACAGGAAACCCAGGAATACCTACTGGGTCAGGGTTGATGGACTTAATAATTTTATTTGTTTTAATAGGAGCAAACTAATACAAAAGTAATTATGCTTGGTGTGTACATAGTACTCCTACGCAGTGAACCAATGGAGGTGGCAAGGGCTGGAAAACTACAGCTATACCATTCCTCATAAGGGCACCACTCGCCTGACCTTCCCATCGGTGAAGTCCAGCTGAACCACTGGAAGCCTTGTTTGTCCTGGCAAGCAGCCTTATGAAGTCATGGTAATTTGTATCCTGCCCTGCATGCAGTGTCTTAGCTTAATGCCAGGCACCACAATCCTCATCATACTGGGAGATTTCATTCTGTTGCAGTCGCTGGAAACTCCACCTGCTGAACCTATACAAGTGCACGAACTGTACTGACTTCTTTCGCTAGGCCCTGAACAAGTTTTGGGGCTCCGAAGATGTAGCTCCCAGTTCCAGGGGTACTAACAGTTTAGCATTGTCTTACTTGTTTGGCCTTTTAAAATATCAGTTGACAAGTACCACCTGTAATACCTTTACCAAACACATACAACCTAGTTATTTTGCAATTGCAATTTAATGTAATTAATGTGAATATTGATATTGATATTGATATAATTTTGGTTGGGTTTTGTAATGTGACCTGTTGGTTGAGCAAGTGATTTGCGGGAGTAGTGGAAACAATCTGTTGTTCCCCTTGTCTCAGAGTAACAAACACCATCCTGGGGGTGGAATAGAAATGGGAACAGACCTTTGGCATTATGGTAATGTTAAGGTGCTAAGTAAGCTTTTATGTGAAAGTAATTAAGCTGCAAATTCACCATCTTCCCTTTTTTTGGGGGGGGTGGTGGTGGTGGTCCAAAATTGAAGGAAAAAAAGATAAATGTGGTGAGATCTTAGACTCATAGTAGTTAGTACTACAAAGCCTGTAACATATTGCAGTAATAGTTATGCCTATGCACAGCACAAACAGTTTTTTAATCAAATCATAGTGCTAGACACAGGAACAAATTAGTATGCCTAGCCATTGTCACTAAAGACTTATGCAATAATTAGCAATATATCTGAACTTCCTTATTAAGTTTTAAAAGAAATATAGTTTCTTTCTCCACCAAATGGTGTGGCAGTTGTATCTGCACGCCCTACAGCTATTTGTTTAACTGTAAAAATACGTTGCAGACTATGCAAAGTGCAAATACAAGTAAAGGCCCTGAATTAAGTTGTTGTGACCCATTTGGGCAAGCTGTGAGAATCAGGGGATGAAGAGTTATAGGGAACTTTGTGGAAGATCTTTGTAACGGACAGTGCACTGATGCTCATGGCCTTTCCCATTGGGAATAACCTTCCCATAAACTGTTTTCTAAGTTATCTCCTCAAAAGATTGTACCTAATTTTGCCAATGTTTGTTTTAACAAGTGCTTAAGTTTGTTTTTAATTCTTTTATGTTATTTTGTGTTTTGTAACATTTTGTTTAGCTATTTGTTAAGTTAAGCATAAGTTTAGTTGCTTAAAGCAATAAATTATGCTACCACTTACCCTAAAGAACACAAATTGTGGGCATTCCGTTTGGCTTACGTTTGGCCAAGGGGGGCTGTGAGAGGTGGATTTTTTCCACACCTCTTTGTGTTTTCTTTTGCTGTGGCCAAACTTCAGCTTGTCATATGGAATGTGGCCTGTTAGGCCTCTACAATTAGATGGTGTTATCTCTTGACAGCAGGGAGTAATGGCCTTCAAGAAGAGTTATTGTCAGTATCCAAGCTCAGTGGGACCGGACCTAAAGAAAGTGATAAAATAAACTATACATTACAGCCGTAAAACTTGAGTTACAGCTGCAAAACTTATGAGTTACAACTGAAAGACTTATGAGTTCCTCTACTGACCAGACCAGTGTCAGTAAGTTTCTATGACAACAAGTGATATGCTAATTTTCGGGGGCCCAAGGCATAAAGCCGGGGTTCTGGCTTAGGCACGTTGGAGAAGCAATAGGTCAGCAGCCTGTCGTGTTGCCAGGGGATCTGGCCACCCCCCAGGCATCTCCCCACTCTTCGCAAGGAAGAGTGTTAAACCCCTTGACTGATCACCAAGGGCGTCAGCAGTTTTTTTTCTTTCTTTTTGGCAGACCTTTTTCTTTTTCTTTTTGAATTCTTTTATTAAGTCTTTAATTTTCACTTGTTCACCCTGGAGTGGGAGGTGGGCAGTAGCCCTCAGGCGCTCCGAAGGGGGTGACAGGGGGTGTCTGACCACTGCAGCTGGTCATGGTGGGCTCTGGATTTTAAGGCTGCAGGCAAGAGCCATGAGGCTGCCTGCTGGTCGAGCTGTTTTAACACTGGGCCAGTCAAGTGCAAGAGGAGCACGCAGTCGGTAGGCTCCAGACTGGTGGGCTCTGGATTTGAGGGTCGCAGGCAAGAGCCACGAGGCTGCCTGTTGGTCAAGCCGTTTTAACACCGGGCTGTTCTATCACATTTTTGCTATCTTTCTCTTAAAGAAACAGGTCTGCTGTCTGTCACTCCGGAGATAACATCCAAATGTGGTAAAAATACTCTAGTCAAATTTGGGATTTAAATTGGGAAATGCTTTTTGGGGATGTGTATGTGTATTATTACTGCTCTGAACCTATTAACCTCACAAATCAGAATCAAGCTGGTGTGCCACAATCAAATTGGGAAACAGCAGTGTGAAAGAGTGTGATGAAAGCATAAATCCACTTGTGTTCCACGCCAGGTACCCCAGCTGACCCTTGTAACTCCTAGCTGCGAACAGCCCATGGCTAGTCTCACAGGGCAGTGATCCATGGTGCCTGGAGAACCAGGGGGAGAAACAAGGTGTTCATGCTGTCCTGGGCTGTTTATGATGTTTAGTGTAATGTTTCAGTGTGTGTATGTGGTAAATAGCAAAGCTCTTTTGCCTACAAATTAAGTGTTCTATCTCTGTCTCTCATAAACCCCACTCTGTTAAATTATATCAATCAGCATTGGAACTGGGGGCTTTAATTCAGGGTTAGGCACAAGAATGGGGATAAATGTTATAGTAATATTTGTGCTCTATTTTCTGTTTATTAGGCAATTAATTTGTACTTAGAAGATCTTTAAGAAATAGAGTTCTAAAACCCAGTTTGTATGAGTTTTAATAAGTGTAATTTAATAGGAATTGCAAGTTTTAATTTTTGTAATAGGACTATTAGTAATTAAATAATATTAACCTCTTATTTAACTTTTTTTCTCTTCTTTCTTTTTTGTAATTTTATTTATTTCAATAAAAGTCACATAGAAAGTAGTTAACTCAAAAAGTTGTGGTTTGGTCTATTGCCTCTCAATTAGGTCTCCTTCCTGTAGTGTGGGGATTGTGCCTCCTGCACCCACTCCCCCACAACAGCTCCCTATTCAACATATACCCACCCTCACTCATGACCCTAGGGGATGGAGTAAAACAGGGTCTTTTCAACTGCCCCTCTCCCTTTCCTCCGGTCTTCCCTCTCACCCCATCCTCCTAGTACAAACATTCTTCCTTTCCATAAGGGGTTGGAGGCGTTCTTTTCTGGAACTCAGAACAGGAGTTGACACAGAGGGACCTTCACCTCCGTTGCAATGGTCAGTAAGAAGGGTTATTCTTACTCAGTGGGGCCTTCCTAGAGGCACCCCTACCCCCTTCTTCTCCCATGATCGGGGGGGGTGCCTTCGGATGTCTGACAGTTCTTCTAGTTGGGCCTTATCTAGACAGATGGGTCTTGAACCAGGGATTTCCCTCCCTCGAATACCTATAGGCAGGAGAATGGGACCCTCTGTTTGAAGCCAATCTCCCTCTTCTATGAATGTCTTACCCACATGTCCTTCTCCACTGTAGCAGGACACCCATTCCCCTGGTGTGTCCTACCAGAATTCCGGATACAGTGAACTAGACCAGTATATCACATGTAGAGGTGACTAAACCCAGTCCATTGTCGATGGAGAAGCCACGTCCATTTTTTTCAGGACTCTGCAACTATTTGCTACATTGTGAGATAGTGGAACATTGTCAGTGACAATGATTTACTTTGTTGGATCAGCTAATGATTAATAGTGAGGGCATCCATAATGGGTCAAGGACACCCTCCTACCAGAGCCGCAAGCTTTCCCGGTAACATGGTGGATAACCTCTTTGGCATCCCTAGTGCAGGTCTTATCCCAGAAGGATCTGCAGTTCAGTAGTGTGTTCACTGGTGTAGACTTGGGGATGCTGCTTTGAGCATAGCCATGCCAATGGCGGGGAAAAATTAAATTCCACCCACCATCCAAGGTACAGCTAGTAGTCACCTAGAACTGAATGATGTGTGCACCACTCAAAGAAGAATGGTGGGTTACCTGTGTAACCATGCTTCTTTGAGATGGGCTGGTTGCATACATTCAGGTCCCTCCCTCCGTCCCCACTACTCGGAGTTAGTGAAAAGAAGAGCCTGAGGAGGATCAGGGTCGGGGCCATATATATAGCTGCTGGAGTGGCCAGAGGGGATGTTGGCCATCGACCCTGCTTTGACAAGCTAGGGTCAAAAGTTTCTGGCCAATCATGCACTGCAGCACACAGACACCCAGAACTGAATGTATGCGAGCAGCCCATCTTGAAGAAGACTGGTTACACAGGAAACCCACCGTTCCCCTCACCCAGGCATTACCACCCCTTATGGGTACAGGTCACTCTCACTGGGGCAACTTGGGGGGGTAGCATCGGTACCCATCCTGCCCTGCAGGTTGGGAGGGGGAAGGTAAGGCCCCAGGTGGTGCTGCAAATGTAGGCATGGCTCCCAGGCTTTGTAGATCCATCGGACACCACTGAGGATAAGCACCCAAGACACACAATGCCCTGGGGCTGCTCAGTGTCATCATCCTGCTCAATGTCACCAATGTGCTGCCACCTAGTGTCCAGGTGCCAGGAGAGGCCATTGCCTCCAGCCACCAAGATGCAGTGACCATTCTCAGTGGGGGGGGGCTAGACGCCAGGTGGGCATGGGCAGCCGATGGTAAGTCAATGCACAAGGGACACCTGCCTTGCCCCCTGCCCACTAGTCCTCACACCCCACCCAGAGTTGAGGGTGAAACCCAGAAGTCCTGGCTCTCAGCAATTATCAGATGAGCTACTCTCTGGCTGCAAGGATGGACAAGGTGCCATCCCCCTCATGCTCTGTGATGGACAGACAGAGCAGCTGGAACATGCCCAGATCCCTTATCGCTGAGTGTTCTCACCTTCCCCTGGCAGCTCCCACCCCTCTGTAAATGCCTCTCCCTGTGTCAGCCTGGCCCTGGGCTCAGACCTATGAGCTCAGTCATCCTGCTGCACCACTCTTTATTTACTGCTCCTTTCCTCTGCCCTGGACCTTGGTAACCCAGTGCCAAAACTTCAGTTCTGTGTCCTGAAGGCCTGGTAGTTTTCTGAGCACTGGATGACCCCTCCATTTCAGATCATGGGGCACTAAATGCTATCTACAGGAGTAGCAGAAAGAGAGAGAGGAGATGGTCCATGTGGGGTGGGAGTAGTAGGAGCTGGGGCCTGGTTCTTGCTATTGAGGTGGTGTAGATGGAGGAGGGGGGAATGAGAGGGAGGGCAGATGAGGAAGGGTACTATGTTGTAAAATTTACACCTGGTCAAAGAGTCAGGGGCAGCCCAGGGATGCATGGGTCAGCTCTGTGAGCAAGGAGAAGGTGAAGATGAAGTCATCACCTTTGGATTGAGGTACCAGATTGCAATGACTTTCCTGGCTGCCTGCAAGCTGGAGCAAAGAGATCTCCTCTCCATTCCATTCATCCTGGGCTCCATCTGCTTCTCTGTGATGGTAGAGATTCCAGAACAACAGTTGCCAGATGCTGGTATAGTATGGAAAGGGGGATGGACCCCGGGGTGCTGCAAGGATGTAGTGTCCTCTATTTTATAACATCTGAACACAGACCCACCATCACCATTAGTGCTGGTGGGGCAAGGGAGTAGGCAGGGGTTAAAGTATAGTTTGGTGGGCCCCAGAACCTTCTGGCATGGATGAGCCCCCCTCCAACATGGGTGGGCCCCCCAATACCCATTCCCAGAACTCACCCCCTGTCCCAGTAACCGACACACACACACACACACATACACAGAACTAACCCCAGACACACCCCCACAGCCATGCCCAGACACACAACACACAAAACCTTCAGCAGCCCACCCCCCTCCCATAGCCCCTACCTCAGCTGTTTGCAGGCTGCTGGAAGCTGCTTCCAGCCACAAGCTGCTCTGCCCTGCAGAGGGGAGATTCACACACTCCCAGCCTGCCACAGCTCTCTGCTACCAGGGCTTAAGGTGGAGCTGCCTGTATGCTGCATTCCAGCAGCTTGTGCTATTTTTTGTGGAGGCCCCCAAACCCAACTTTCCAGTGGGTTCCTCTATTTTTAGGGGTCCTAGAACGCTGCTTGCCTAAAAATAGGGGGGCCCAGAACTGCGTTCCTGTGTGTTCTCCTTACTTTAACTCCTGGGAGTAGGGGTTATCAGCGCTATGCAGAAAACAGTTTTGCTGCTCCACGGATCTTCAATATTCTTGAAAAACGTTCTCATCCCATACTGGAACCTCATCTCGAAAGCTTGATGTTTTCACAAACCAAACACACAGGGAAAAAAAAATCATTTTGGGGCAACCCTACATTCTAAGGCAGAAGGGATCTTTGTGATCATCTAGTCTGAACTCCCATGTCACACAGATCACAGGACATCCCATAATTAATTCCTGTTTGAAGAACTCTTTAAAAAGTCCCATCTTGCTGGACAAGGTGCCAGGAGTGGACAAGCCACTACCCCTGAAACACTGATCTCTCACTTTCAGAATAACAGGTTTCAGTTCCATTCCTTTTAAAATAAAATTAAAATAAAAAAAATGATAAAAACAAACAAGGAGTCCCGTGGCACTTTTAAAGACTAACCAATTTATTCATCCATGAACTTCTGTGGGAGAAAATCCCACTTCATCAGATGCTTAATTAGCTTAAACTAGCAGTAACCCATCAAAAATGACGGGGGGGAAATCAAAAGAGAATTTATGAAATACTTATTTATTTTAATCAATTAATAGCTCTTCAATTACAACATTTTTTGCAAAAGTTCTATGGTCAGCTAAAACTTTTCCTTTGTAGTTCTTATCCTTCATGTAAACTTCCAGATTTTCATGGTTTCTTCCCCAAGTGAGCACCACATACAATTGACTGTATGCAAAAACAGGCTCAGGAAGATAAATGTTGTTTGTTTCCATGGCAGCATTTCACATTACGAACACACACTGCAAATTAGGAGATTTAATTGTTCAGAAGAAAAAGGCTCTTTCAGATCAATCAGACACCCCCACACCCCAGTAATTTTTCTGATTAGGGAAATTCATGTGTAGCCCAAGGTCCAGAGTGCTTCAACAGCCCCTGTGAGAACTAGTTTGTGAACTACAAACTGTGGCATGTTGAGAGAACTTGGTTCCTTTGAAGAAGCACCCTTTGCCCCTGTCCTCCCTCCTCCCCCTCATGCGCCCCAGTTCAAAGCATCTACACTCACTGAGGCTGGGAGCATGTGGCAGAGAAGCAAGGAGGAGGCTGATGGACTGTAATGCTGTTGTCTGTTTGCTTTCAGAATAAAACCAGCTCCTGATGATTGGTCTGGGTTGGTCTTGTTTGACAGAACACAGAGTACTGCACAAAGCAGTTTTGAGCCTGGTGTCTCAAACCTATATAAAACGTCATAAGACAGATTTCCCCTGTCTTGAACACCCTCATGCTGGGTCAGTAGAACGAGAGGCGTCGCTGGCCTGGGGAGGGACCCGAGGCATGGGCCAAGGCCCCGCCCCCGGCCTGCAGGCCCCGCCCCCGGCCTGCAGGCCACCCCTCCTGGCCAGGGACAGAGTCAGAAGCCGTCACACCGCCGCGGGTGGCCGGGGCCCGGATTCCTCACCGTGGCCACAGGCAGCCAGGCCTCAGATCCTCAGCCGTGGATGCGGCTGCCGCTGCCACAGGCAGCCAGACCCTGGATCCTCAGCCAGGGACAGGGATGGAAGCGGCTGTGGGCAGCCGGGGCCTGCACCCCCGGCTGGGGACGAGGCTGCCACTGCCACAGGCAGCCGGGCCCCAGATTCCTCACTGCGGCTGTGGGCAGCTGGGCCCCAGATCCCCGGCCAGGGATGGGGCCGCTGGTGCTGCGGGCGGCCAAGCCCCGGATCCCCGGCCAGGGATGGGGATGGAAGTGGCCGTGGGCGGCCAGGCTCCAGATCCCCGGCTGGGGGCGGGGCTGCCACCACCGCGGGTAGCCAGGCCCTGGATTTCTTGCTGCAGCTGCGGGTGGCCAGGACCCAGATCCCTGGCTAGGGACAGAGCCAGAAGCGGCCGCGGGCGGCTGGGCCCCAGATAGCTGGGGACGGGGCCGGATCACCGGTCGGGGATGGGGCTGCCACTGCTGCGGGCGGCTGGGCCCCGGATCTCCTGCCCGATTGGGCTGGAGATCGGGGGCACCAGTGCTGGGATTTGGGTCATGGGCCCCGGGTACCCAGTGCCAGTGATGCCTCTGAGTAGAACTACCAAAAACAATTTCAGTTGTGAAGAAATTGGGGTTTTTGGGTGGGAAAAATGTCTTCAAAAATTTCATTTTTTGAGGTAAGTAATGCAGCAGGGAACTGTGCCCTCCCTCAAAGCATGGGTCAAGGAAGTGTTCAAACTCCCCCTCCCCACCGCCCCCAGATGGAACTGAAGGGCTCAGGCCCTGGATACAGAAAGGCAGAGCCCAAACAGGCAGGAGAAGTATAAAGGTCCAGCTTGGCAGCTCAGTAGGGGCTGAGCTGCTGCAGGGAAAGGATGTGCATCCTCTGAGGTGGTGAGCCAGATGAGGCTGGGCTGGACCCGTGCCAGGAGACTAACTCCATCCTCTCCTGCTACAAGGCCTGACAGACTACCCAGCTTACCTGGGCCCAGTGACTGCGAGCGGATACCCGAGAGTGGGCCTAGTAAAGGTAGAGAAAGGGGTGTGGGGAGGGGAGAGCATCAGCTCTATCAATGAGCTAATGCCTGAGGCACTGCTTCAGTTCTGCCCACCTGCTAGAAGTTAGACTTGAATGGGTTCCTTGTGGAGCTTTCCTGTTATTTTGATCAGAGGAGCTGTCTGTGGTCAGGATCTGAAATCACTGAGGTCAGAGACCCTCTTTTAGAGCTGAAATTATTGAAGAGTTAGCCAGCGCACGGACCCAATGGATGGTCTGAGCAGACAGCAAGAGTGACCAGGGGATGGAGCCAGCAGACAGTGTGAGCAGCCTGTGGAGCGCTGGACAGTGGGAGTGACCAGTGGGCAGAGCTGGTGGATGGTGAGAGCAGACAGCTGGAGTGACCAGTGGGCAGACCCAGTGGATGATGCAAGCAGCGAGCGGAGGGCTGGACAGCATGATTGACCAGCAGGTGGTGCTGGTGAACAGCTGGCATGAGGGACATTTGCTATACACACTTGGGTGAAGTAAATGCTGTGTTGAGGGCTCCAGAAGCCCCAGTGACCTAGGCGGAGACCCACTGCCCATGGCTGACAGCCCAGAGCCAGATGTCCAGGAGCTACCAGCCTATCTGGATGCCGGGAGGTGGGTGGGCGCAAGCCCACCCACCGCTAACACCCCTCCCCCAGCTTAAGGGGAGGTGGCCCTAGGCCTGGGACCAACTGATTTTGGGGGGCAACTAATGAAAAACGGGGATGGGTGTGGGGGTCAAAGGTTCAAAACTAGAGAATCAGAGGGGGACACCGAGCAGAGAACCCTGGACAGAACCCACTGCTCCTGGAAAGTGTTGAGGGAGCCAGCAGATGCCGCCCAGAGGAACTCTGCCCAGAGGCAGGAGCTACCAGCACCAGGGAACCAGAAGGCCTTGACAAGACCTAGATGATGGTGTCAGGATGCACTGCAGGATGTGGCCGGGGAGATGTGTCAAATGTTATCTCCTACTCTAATTGGGTCAGTACGTTGCGGTGAGATCCCCTCTGACCTGGGTGGTGACCATTCCTGCCAGAGACAGGGCCCTATGGTATAATGCAGTGAAGATGAGCGGCCTGTGTTTTCTACAGCTCAGCAGTGCCCATGGGGTGACAGCAACCCTCCACCTAAGCTCTGAATGGAAGAGCTGCACCAACTCCTGCCAGAGCTATAGACTGTCTGCCTGCCCTGCCGTGCCAGAGACCCAGGGTTATCGACTGTTTACTTGCGTTATCCTGATCAAAGGGCAGCGATTGACTCTGGTCACTAGGTTTCACAGCCCTGACCTATGGGTGACTATTGACACTGGTCCTGAGGTTGAGCGACCCAGGCTTTAAGAGTGGTCACGGAAATTCAGATCCTTGTGAAATACAGTGGGGAGGGGACCAGTCTGGTAGATTGCACATGTCGAGATGCCCTGCTCTCTCTTCACCCTCCAATCTTCCCCATCAGGGGAGGGAAGGGTGGCGTGCTTGCCCTGCAATGCTCCTATTTAGCAAATGATTTATCCCTTATTGAGAACAGTTCGGTTTTTTGTGAAGAAATCAGAATCCTTCTACCACAACTGTACTGGCTCTGTTAATGTGGCTGCTCTTCCCATGTACAGGTGAAATTTGCATCTCCATGGAGCTATAAGCGATTTCATTTTACTGTACGTACATCCTCAGCTTTTAACAAAAGTCTGTGAATTAAGAAATGGAGAGGTACAGTATGAAAGGGAAAAAAAAAGCCAAGATTTTCATGACTGTTTTGAGTGGCCAGCTGGAGGCCCTCTAGACTCTGGAGCAGCGGTTCCCAACCTTTTCCTTTACGTGGACCACTACCATGTCATCAAAAGTTTTTGCAGACCACCATGTAAGCAAAGCATGTTAAACATTTTTAGCACAGCTTATGGCTGATGGGAATCAAACTTATATATCAAGGAGTATTGAAAATGCAGCTATTTCTAATAATGTATTATGCTCACTCACGAACATATTGCACTGGTCACAGTACATTTACCTGCAGTAATTACCTCTCTCCCCCACTCCCGTGGACAACATGCAGTACACTCGTGGACCATCAGTGGTCCATGGACCAAAGGCTGGGAACCACTGCTCTAGAGAGATCTCATGTCACCCTAAAGACCAGCTCTCTCCAGCTGGATGCTTTCAATATTGCTCATTGCTGGAGAAAGCCTTGCCCAAAACTTTGCACACTGAATATATTGTTGATACCAGATGCTTAGTGATCAGCATGGATAACAGTGAGATACAACATGCAGGGCCATAAGTGGGGGTTTGGGTGCCCAGGGCAAGCAGCCCCCAAAGGCATCCGCTCACCTGGGCCCCGATCCGGGGCCCATCCATCCAGCAGTGGTGGGGGTTGACTCTTCCCTGCTGGTGGCCAGAGCCAGAAGGGAGAGGGGGGTCACTTCCCTGCTGGCGGCCAAGTGCAGCCAGGACTGGACAGGGTGTGCCTTTGGCCGTGATGCGCAGGGTGGTAGCAAAAGCACCCCCTGCCTGGCTCTAGCAGACATGAGCTAGGCGGCAGGGAAACACCCCGTCTGGCTTTAGCAGGCATGAGTCTAGTGGCAGGGAAGTACCCTGCCCAGCTTTTGTGGTGCTGGAAGCCCTGGCACCTAATTTTGGAAGGAGCAGGGGACTAAGCCACCTCCCTGCCACTGATGAGGCAGCAGGGAACTGGATCTGTCTGGAGCTACTGCTGGAAGGTGGCAGCAAGCCCCTGGTGGAGCTGGAGCTGCAGAAATTTTAGAGGGCACAGGGGGGGCAAGCCCCAGCCAGACCTGGAAGCTGCAGCAATTTTAGATGTCACAGAGGATGGATCTGGCTCCCCATGGGGGCTGGGGACAACTCTGGCTCCTCAGGGGCAACAAGGAGTCGGATTCGTACCCAGCCACCTTTGGGAGCCAGATCCATCCCCTGCGCGTGCTAAAATTCCATGCCTGAGGCTTTGCCCCACTCTCTCTGGCACAGTTACAGCCCTGACAGTACATTTCTATAAGTATACTAGTTACATACAGTGCTGAAAACAAATTACAGTTAAGCATACTCACTAAGCTGGAGAGCTGAGCAGTTGCTCAGAAGACTGTACGCAGGAAATGCTTTCTTCAGGGGCCCTGTCAAGAGAGCCAGTGGGTTCTGTGGTCTGACTGGCAGCAATTCCTGCGGAATCAGGTGTTGATGGAGCACTTCCTTTTGTTTAAGTGATGACTTTTAATACTTTTCCATATAGAACTTTCACCTAATTACCTCTCTACTAATTATCCCACATTCTATTACTTAGATTGAATTCTCACCCTTAACTGCATTTCATTCTCACCAGTATAATTGGGGTCAACAAAACAACAGCTGGTAATGGGCGGAGCGATAAGAAAATATGCCCTTGGCAATGGAAAAATGTACCACCAGACACTGAAGGATAACTTGCTATTACCATCACCTTAATCTGTGTGTAGCTCCAAGCATACCTTACATATTTTGTCTCATTATGCACCACTGCATGCAGAAACCAAGATGTCTGCAAGGTTACACAGCAGTCCTGTTCATCTCTGCCAACTGGACGGTGTCATGTGGCAGTGATCGCAATGGTGAAGCTAGCACCTGAAGCTATAATAGGCCTCAAAAGCATGGCCAGGCAGCTCTGAATGCATTGGGCCTCCAACAATATCTGGTAAAGATGTATCAGTGAAGGCTCCATCACCAGACAATGGATTTCACTCTTTTTTGGCTTCTATTCATTCACATGGAGGCAGGGCTGTCCCTCAGGGGGTGTGGAGCCCTGGGCAAATCTCCCCCTGTGCCCCCCCTGCCCCCGGCTCTGGCCATTCCATGCTGGGGACTGGGTGAGCAGCCAAAAGGGTCGGCCAGTTCAGTGCTGCCGGTCCCCCCACCCCCGGGCCATGCACACTGCTCTGAGCTCTGTGCCGGAGCAGCGAGGAGGGGGTGGGAGGCAGCAGACCTAGGGTGGAGAGGTAGCGATACTGGCTCCGCGCTGCCTCCTGGCCCCTCCTCGCTGCTCTGGCACAGAGCCCAGGGCAGCATGCGTGGCCTTGGCGGGGGGGCAGACCAGCAGCACTGAACTGGGTTGCCCTTTTGGCGTTTCACCCGGTCCTTGGCATGGGGGGGGGGCAGTGCTGCGGCCCCATGGAGCCCCCAAAAGTGCAGGGCCCTGGGTGGCTGACCCAGTCACCCTACCCTAAGGATGACCCTCAATGGAAACATATGACCAGAGAAATTCTGGGTTGGAAGGAACTTCAGGATTTCTTCTAGTGTATCCCCAGCACCCAGAAAGGCCAAAATAAACGTAAACCATCTCTGACAGAGATTTGTTCTTAAAAACTTTCATTGACAGCAATTCCACAAATTCCCTTGGAAGCCTGTTCCAGCTTAGACAGTTTTTCCCAATCCTTAACATACATTTCCCTTGCTGCAGACTAAATCCATTACTTCTTGTATTTCTTTTGAGCAGCATAGAACACAATCACTATCCTCTTTATAAAAAAGCTTTGAAATATTTGAGGACTCTTAAGTCTGTTCCTTGCTATACTAAACAGCTATGTCCACAATAAGGCAGTTAAACCGATTTAAGTAAAATCAATTGAATAAAAGTGATATAAAATCATTAAAGTGATGTAAGTTAAATCGATTTAACATGTCCCCACTACAAACTCAAATCAAACTAGCATGTCCATCTGGCCACTTAGAAGGGCCATGCCCCCACCCAATATATACAGAAAGGAAAGCAGCCTGGGAAGGAGAAGGGCAAAAATGTGTTAAATCAAAATGACAGTTAAATCAAACTAACATGTCCACATTGTGTTATTTTGAAATAACAATTTTGATTTAACTGTCATTTTGATACAATTCTAGGTTTTATTATATCAAATTGACTTTCCTTTTTTGAAAATGAGGGATCTACTTATTTCAAAATAAGGAAACGTCATGTGGACATGCAATCTTTTAAATCAAAATAAGGAAGCATTATTTCAATTTAAAGACTAAGCATGGAAATATCCAACATTTTCAGTTTTTTTCAACCTTCCTTCATAAGTCATATTACATGTTTTTCTATCAACAAATGCTGGTTAATGGACATCAAAACAGTCTGTGGTACCATGTGAATTGCAATTTAATTTCATTTTGAGAAAAAAATAAAACAGAATTAAGCTCTTAAGTAGATAGGCGGACAGACAGACAGACAGATAGATAGATATTTTCCCATTTCTTGACCTTTCTAGACCAGAATATTTTGATTTTTTAACTCCACGCAATTCATATTTTTAGGTTGAAAATACATACTATATTCAAAATCAGGATCAGTGTTAAACCTTTTGGTTTTGGCAGAGCAAAATATCTTGGTTGATCCAAAGTGAATTTTGTTTCAGAGGGAAATTTTGCAATATTTTGTTTTCATTCCATTTTTGGATGAAAAGAAGATTTTAAATTTTGGGATTTTCCCACAGAATGAAAAAAACTAGTTCTTGTATCCAAGAGGTGTCAAACTCATGGCTTGCAGGCTGGATCCATCCTGTATGCAAGTATGGTCCAGCCTGCAGAGCAGCAGGGGCCACACTATTGTCCCCCTGCTGCTGACCTGCCTTCAGCAACTAGCTGAAGACAAGGGTGGGGTGGGAGCACAGCACACCTGGCCTCTGGGCTAGCTCACTTGCGCCTCCCCCAAACCCCCTCCCAATGCACAGGCCAGAGTCACTGGCGGGGGAACAGTGTTGGGGGGGCAGGGCCAGAAGCTAGCCCCCCCTCCTTCTGCTGTGGAGCAGGCAGCATTCCTGACTGCTCTGCCCCCAGCCAGTCACCTGGCCCCAGGAGGCAGAGAGCACAGGCGGGCACCTGACGGAGGCTTTCTGGGGGCAGGACCAAGGCAGGCTCTGGCTGGAGGAGGCCCATTAAGGGCTGCTTTGCCCCTGGCCTCTCACAGCACTGAACAGGCCCAATCCAGGGTCTGGGGGCTAACGGCCTCTGTTCAGAGCTTGGGGGTGGGGGTGAGTGAAGTTGACCGAACTCTGCTGAACTGACCCACTCCAGCCAGGGCCCTGCCCCTAGAAAGCTTCAGCCAGATGCTGGCTGCTGGCTGCTCCCTGGGTGGGCAGCCAGCAGGGCAGGGCGCGCAGGAACACTGCCGTATTGTGGGGGGGTGGGGCCTTCTAGCCCAGTGGTTCCCAACCTCTTCTCTGCTGTGGCACACCTCGATACATTTAATTACTTTGAGGCACACCACTGTACAGTCTCCAAATGAATTAATGAATATTCATGAGCCAATCCAGAGCTCTGAGTAGTTTTTCAAAAAATTCTGCAGCACACCTGTTTGGGCCTGAGGGCACACCTGTGTGCCACGCCACACTGGCTAGGAAACACTGCTCTAGCCCCAGCCCAATGCCTGGAGTAGTGAGAGGATCTGCCAGCCCCTCCCTCTGCTGCATGTAGCCAGGGCAGGAGAGGACGGAGGGAACTTAAAATTCCTCCTGCTCCTCCCTGGCTGCATGGTGGCAGGTGGCAGCTCCTCAGGACTGGAGTTTGGCCCCACTGGGTAAGGATGTGGGAAAGGAGGGTGGGTCACCAGCCAAGAGGGCAAGTCCTGGGGGTAATGAGGAGCTGGGGCAGAGCCAAGCCATGTGGCTCTGAGAGGTGGCCATGGTGTGGGCGGCTGTGCCTTGTGGGAGGGAGAAGGCTGGAGCTAGGCTGCAGTGCGGGGGCTCTCGAGGGATGCCACTGGGGGGGGACAGAAGCTGGGGCATGCGGAGCAGTGCCAGGACAATGCAGGGGAGGCAGACACAGGCCCTGCTGGTGGAGGGGGGCCCTGGGGAAGAGGCTAGATGTGGGGTCTGCTCCCCAAATCTCTTTTTTCCTCCTCAGTGCCAGGGGCCGCAGCTGCCCCACACCACCAACATTCTGCTCTGTGTAGTGGGAGGATGGAGATGCTGGTTGGTGCCCCAAAACTGGGCAGCCTGGGCTGGGGCCCTTCTAATCTGTCCGTGGTGAAGGACACCTTTAGTGCCAAAAGCCATGTGCTGGAAGATTTTGTTATTTTGGTTGTCCTGACAGAAACTGAAAGGGTAACAAAATCTGCCAACACATGGTTTTTGGGACCACACTGGCCTGGGAGTGGCTATCTGGCATCAGGGGCTGCCACCTTTGTCTCCCCCTGTTCCTCATGCCCCCTTTTGCATCAGTCCCCCCATACAGAGCAGGATGGGTCCCAGCGGCTGGGACCCCTCATGCCCTGTGTGGGGAAGGGCTGCATAGGGCCGGGGGGGGGGGTGGGGCAGGGGGGGGGGGGAGACAAATGTGATTTGGCCCCCAGGCACCAGAAAGCCTCAGTACACCACTGCCCCCTTGCCAGTGAAGCAACGTGAGGCCTGTGCAGCTGCCCTCCCACCCTGCCACACTGCCTTCTTCAGCAAGCCGAAGGCAACAGGAGGTGGGAGCGGGAGAGCAGAGCTGGGCCTCTAGGCTGGCCTGCCTCACATCCCCAGTGCGGGGGGAGGGGGGCAGGGCCCCACTTTGGCCCAGTGCAAGTGTATTGTCCTCCAGTGCGGCCCCTCATATCAGATGAGTTTGACACCCCTGCTATACCACATTACTGAAAATCATCTTTAAATATTCACAGTGCTGCCATGTGGAGGAGATCTGTAACTCCTGGCAATGGTCCCCTCCCAGTACCTTGTCCAGTGTGCTGCTCTGACTCTCTGATCTCTGCTCCTGAACCCTGACTTATCCCGCTATGCCATGTGACCACTCACTCCAGAGTCAGTCGGCACCAGCCTCCTTCCTGTAATAGGCCCCAGGCAGTGGGTATGTGCCAATGTTCCCTCTAAGGCCCTGAGGTAGCTCAGCAACTTATGTTGCTCCCTGCACGGCCCCCCAGCGGGCCTGATCCTGCCCCCCCACCAGCCTGATACTGCCTCCCACTCTCCCAGTCACCCCCACAGCTCCAACCGGGCCAATCCTGCCTGCTACTTTCCCGGTCAGAGCCAACCTGATCCCCTCCTCCTACCCTAACCTGCTCCCCTGGTAACCCCCCCAGCTGGCCAGGCCCTGCAACCCTCCACACTCTAACTTTACTCTGGAGTGGCATGGTCAAGCCATGGCTCCTCTGTCCAGAGAAGCTCTGTCGGAGCATGCTCAGAACCTCTGAGCAGGCTCCGTCAGAACTTCTCTGGGTGGGAGCTTTAAAAACTCCCAGCTCCAGAGGAGCTCTCAACTGGCCAGGTAGGGACTCTGGTTGCCAGCCATGTGCAGCTGGCAGCATCCCCTGTGCTGGCTAGCTTTGGGGGGCTGCACAGCCAGGAACATTGGTATGTGCCCTCTGGCCACTTGAGGGATGGTCCCCAAATGAGCACCCCCAGCCTGCAGACACTAGATTGAAAACTTCCATCCTACAGGAGTTGGGACCCATCTCCAATAACCATAGACTCATCCATTTGACATTGAAATGGATGTGCCCAGACTTTCTGATTCACACCCTCTAAAAATTTCCAGAGGGGTAGGTGAGTTAGTCTATGAACGGCAAAAACAATGAGCATCCTATGGCAACTTAAAAGACAAAGGGTATGCCTACACTTAGAAGTTATTTCAAAATAAGGAGGGTTATTTTGAAATAACTTTTTTCCTGTCCATGCAGGAATTTTATTTTGAAATAATGAAGCGCTATTTTGAAATAATGAAACCCGCTTTTATTACAAAATAGTGCTTAACTTGAAATTATTATTTCAAAAGAAGCTATTCTAAGCAGCGGAATTGGCTTATTTTGAAATAATGGCCCTAATCTTTTCCTTACTTCCCCTATTTTGAAATAGAGAGAGTCCAGTAAAGACTCACTATGTGATCCAGACCTCCTGGGATAACCTTCTGAATGTGCCAAAATCAGGGCAAGCTGCAAAAACCAGAGGCCAAACTCCTAAACCACTGACAGTTGGTGCTTAAACCAGTCTCTCAGTCAATAACAAAATATGCTTCTGATTCCCCCACTCTGGTCATTACCAAGCATAACAAAACAGAAACAGCCCCCTTACTGCACACAAGTTCCTATGGTCCCCTGTAGCCACTGAGTCTCTTAAAGAAATAGGTTCTCCTGACCCCAAAGCGTCAGCCACATCACCCCAAACAATATAGGCTTGGATCTTACCCAAAAATACCATGCTGCCAGCCAAACCTTTAGTAACTACTTTAACCCTTCTGCCAGGGCAGGCTGGCAGAACAAGGGCCGGATTCTATATCTAGGGGTTTCCCAATGATGCAGCACCACCAACTGGCTCGAGCCCCCACCCAGATTTCTGGGAATCCTGCACTGTTTCCTGGGCACCCCAAAGAGGTAAAGGTTCTCTGCTCAGATGCACGAGACTGAGTGTGATAAACAGAACTTTTAATAGTAGCAAAACAGAGTGCAAAAGGCCAAATAACAGAAATTGTGCTGATCTAGCTAGTTAGTACAGAGCAAAGTTCCCAACAACCCACACCGCATAACGCAACATACAAGACTTAATAGCAAAATCAGCAGTGATCTGTGGAATCAGTATTAACTAGGCTCCCAACCAACCCTCGGGTATGTGGGGAGTGTCTTTCGCACCAGCTGTCTACCAATGCCATCTACTGGTCACTTACTCCATTCTATAGAACTATTCCCTGGCTCCACACAGTTTACCAGCTGTACTCTCCAGTCACTTGCTCCACCCAGCTCATCACTAGCCCCTCTCACTATCTGCCATCTGCTGCTACTCTTCAGAAATTTCAGTTTAAAGAAAATAGCTTCTTCTCTGCTCAAAAAATCTACCTTTCAGCATGCAAATACCTACTGCTCTTAACATAACAATGAGCCCTAACCACAACTATCTTTTGACAAATAGATTGTAATGAAACAACACTACCACCAGCATTGTGCTCTTAAAGGAGCTAATATGAAACCTCACTCTTATCTTGTCTTTTTCAGGCTGAAATATGCATTCACCTTTCTTTCAAGCCTCTTTTCCACTAAGGGTAGTTTTTAGCCTTTAACTAATCCAGACAGATTTTAAACAAACAAAGAGTAGCAATTTATAAAAAGACAGTATTTTGTATTTCCCCTCAGTAGAATTACAGATATTGACAGATTTGTGAGTAGATTGACCCCAAATACCATTACCCACTATGCTTTGCACTCAGTATGCAAATACCATGCTAATACAGGACCCTACAGGACCAATGCAGATTAGTTGCTCCACTTCAGCAGCTGTTAGGTACAGCTCCTAAATCTGCCTTACACTAAAACTAAAGGTTTAATATAAAAAGAAAACAAACAAAACATGAGAGATGTTAAAGGGTCAAAACAAATCACATACATACAAATGATTTAGAGTCCATAGAAGATAAATCCTTGTTTCATAGCTTCAGTTGTTAGAAATCCAGTTTTAAGGAATAGAGTCCAAATAGTCCAGGTGTAGAGTAGGTTCTAAATCTCTGAGAATTATCAGGGCTGTTTCCATGCCAGTGCTGACTGGGATCTCAATCTTGTGGCTCAAACCTTCCCTGAGAAGCTTGGACAGATCTGAGATAAAGGGATTATGTTCCTTACTCCTTTTTATAGTTGTAGGAAGGTGGACATTCACAGGTCATTTCTTCATGTGGGCCTTGATGACAGTTCTCAGGTACTTAAGTAGAGAAATTGTAATGTATATTGTCCTTTAAAGTAAAATCTTCACCTTTAGGGCACCACAGGTAATTAGCTGCACCAGCACCATTAACATACAGCTTACACTGGTACATTAAAGGTCCATCTAGATGCTAATAAAAAAAGCAAGGAGTCTCGAGGCACTTAATGAATCTGTTAAGTGCCACAAGACTCCTTGCTTTTTTTGCTTTACTAGACTAAGGGTGTGTTCACACAGCATTCTTATTTTGAAACAACGAGGTTGTTTCAAAATAAGAAACAGCATGGCCACACGACGTATGGCCATTTTGAAACAAGGAAACCCCTTGTTTCAAAATGGGAGCCGTACTTTCGAAATAGGTGAAACCCCATTTCCTATCAAAACAAGATTGTTT
>ML682267.1:526810-564398 GCA_007922195.1 Podocnemis expansa
GCTGTCAAATTTGTATGGTGATGAAAGCTATGTATTTGTATACTACTCAGGTCCCCTTCACCCACCCCAGCTATCTCCCCCCAAATGCCTTTCCCCACCTCAGCTACTGCCCCCCCAATGCCTGCCCCTCCGCAGCTTCTCCCCACCACACCTACTACCCCACAAACACCTACCCCCACCCCAGCTACTGCCCCCAAAACACCTACCATGCATCAGATCCCTGTTTCCTTGTGCCCTCCTCAGCCTCAATCCCCACTCCCTAAGCTCCCTGCTCCCACTCCAGCCCTCCCAACTCCCCAGCTCCCTTTCTTCACCCCACCCCATTCAGTCCCCAACCCCTCCCCAGCCCATCATCCCAACCCCTTCTTCCTCCTCACAGTTTCCCCGCCGACTGCCTGACTGCCCCAACCCCCAGCTCCCTTACCTGGCCAAGGTGGGCAAAGAGCTGGGCTGGGGGGGAAGGAGGCTGTCGTCCTGGTCAGCTACTTGGCCAGCGAGAGGGAGCCGGGGCCAGTGGCTGGCGCCTGGCCGTGCACGTTGCCCAGACATGCCCAAAAGGGGCAAAGGTGCCGCAGGCTCCAGGGAAGGGAGGGAGGGATGGCTGGGTTGGCCCCAGTCTGCAGCCCCTCCCTTCTGCTGGCCAAGGAAGAACATGCAGAACACTGTGTTCTGGCATACTCTGCTATTTTTAGGGGGCCCCAAAATGTGGCGTTACAGGGCATTCCCCTATTTTTAGTGGGCCCAGAATGCTGGCTCCCTAAAAATAGGGAGCTGTTCTGGGGTGTTCCAAGCCCTTTACTTTAACCCCTGGTTGACTGAGCCCGAATTCCAGGTGCTAGTCCTTGGCTTTGAAAAGGCGGTGAACTCTAGTAGTTTAGAGCAGGAGGGGCTTGGAGTCTGTATTACTGGTTTAATTTCTGGTTCTGGGATCTAGTGATTAGCCATAATAGCCAGGGCTGGCTCAAGGGGTTTGGTGCCCTAGGCAAACTATGACTTTTGCACCCCAATCAAAGTGTGATACTTTCATTTATAAGAGATACTGTATTAATATAGCTTTAAAATAGTGAAAAAATTGACTTCCATCTAATTTGGTGCCCCTTAAAGCTTGGTGCCCTAGGTGACCACCTAGTTCACCCGTATGGTTGGGCCGACCCTGATAATAGCCACATACCTAGGTTTGTCCCATTTCTTCTGGCTTAAGCAGCAAGGTCAAACAAAAAAAAGATTTTCCTACTTAAGAAAAGTGCTTCCTCAAACCGAACTGTGCCCCCCACGTTAACTGATCTCTGCGGGGAGAGCTGGGGCTGCCTCTGGAGTTTCTGGGAGAAGAAGACATGGAGGAAAAATTTATAAAACCTAACCCAAATCAATGACAGCAAATGCTGGAAACATGACCCCTCCAGCAATACTCTCTACCTCCCTCTAGTGGCTGCAAGACAGTTTCTGGACCTTGTTTTTCAGCACATGCCATTCAAGTACCTGCTTTTCAACAGGCAAGCCAATGGGGTCGATTCCCCACATGTTCCATCCTGCGGCAGTTGTTAAAAAGGGGATCAAAAAAGACACACCCCGGGGCATCCCTGACCCTTTGCCAGTTCCTCCTCTGTCTGGGCGGGTAAGCTCTAGTTACTTTAGTTATTATTAAGGCTATTCCTAAGGTAGGGTGACTGGGAAAGCCACCCAGGGCCCAGCGCTCTGGGGGGGTCCCACGGGAGCTGCACCGCTGCCCCTGTGATTCTGGGGACAGGGTGAGCCAGCCAAAAGGGTGGCCTGGTTTAGCAACGCCAGCCCCCGGTGTCGTGTGCTTCTCTCGGCTCTGTGCTAGAGCAGTGGGGAGGATGTAGGAGGCAGCACAGCTGGGGCGAGGGGTAGCAATACCGGCTCCGCACTGCCTCCTGCCCCCTCTCTGCTGCTCCGAGGCCCTGCATACCCCTAGGGATGGCCCTGGTTATTATGTTGTTCCCTCCAGGGCTCAGAATATTGCCCAGGAGTCCTGCCTGCCAGTTCTCATTAAGCCATGCTATCTTCCCACAGCTGAGGATGGAACCCAGGAGTCCTAACTCCCCGCTGTTCCCTCCATTAGCCAGCTTTAACCACAACTCTTGTACAGCCAAGATCCTAGGCCACACTCACAGGTCTAGATTAATGCAGGGGCTATCAGGGGCTGAAGCCAAAAGCAAGGTCATGGGCTCCAGCCCCTATAGCTCCTGCCTGATTCAGCTCCCCTGTGTGCAACCCAGTGATGACAGGGTTGCAGGGTGGGGGGGGTGTTGCTTTTAGAGCCCCTTACGTGACAGTACTGAGTGAGGGAGTGACTCTGGGGCAAGAGGCCAAACTCTGTGCTTCCACCCTGCCACTGAGCAGAGCGGTCCACCCCTGGGGCGGGGCAGGGCGGGGGGGGCGGGCCAGCATGGGATGGGGCTGGCTGTTGTACAGTGTGGTCTTCCAGGGCCCGTGGCCCTGGGGGGGCTGCATGAACGCCACTTGGCCCTGCCCTGGGGGCTGGCACAGGAGACCCTTGGGCCCCAGGATCCCACCTCCAGCACTGCCCTCCCTGTAGGCTGCCATGGTGGGGGATTGGGGTACCAGAGACAGGGGACGTGGGGAGAAGCAGACAAGGGGGCTGCAATGAAGAGCAGACCAGGGCTCTGAGGCCAGTTATTCTGGCCCTGCCCACTCACTCATTTTCTTCCTCGAAAATTGCATTTTTCCAGGAAATTTCAAAACATTTTCCCCATTCTTTTTCAGAAGGATTTCTCTCCCCAAATTCTGACATACCCCACAAAATGAAATAGCCAGAATCTGATGATTTCTATGTATGAACTCCTCAGACCCCATGAAGAGAGTAATCAATTTCATCCACTGAGGAGTTTTTGAGAAGATCCAATTTCCCCTGGCAAGTATTGTGAGACTGATTGATCCAGTATCATTTCCATGCATCTGGTCAGTGGATTCCCCAGCTGTTTATTAGCGAACTCTGTAAATTATGAGGTAAATTCTCTCATCGATGGCCAGATGCTTGTACCATTCCTCTTAGTCTTCAACACCCACAGAGAGCTACGGATCCTGGAATCACTGACATTTTGGACTGGAAGCTGGTACAGTCTCCTGCATGAGCACAAGACTAAGTATTATTTCAACCAGTGGTTTCCAATCTGTGGTCCAGGGACTTCTGGGGTCTGCAGATTATTGCTAAGATTTCCAAAGGAGTCTACATCTCCACCCTTAATATTCTAGGGATCTGAAAATGAAAAAAGGTTGAAAAACACTGATCTAGATCATGCTTCCCCAGGTATTTTTTCTCACTTGTCCTTAAAAACCTCCCTAGGCAATTTGTTCCATTAGTTAGCTCCCCTTACAGGATATTTTCCTGATGTCTAACCTAAATCTCCCTTGCTTCAGTTTAAATCCATTGCTTCTTGTCCTATCATCAATAGTTAAGGTGAATGATTAACATTCTCCTCTCTGAATACAGAGTAGAGCAGAAGAATCATTTCTCATGTCTTGTATTCAGCAATGCTATTGATATATCCCAGAAGAGCGTATGCTTGTTCTCCCACAGTGTAACACTGTTGACTCATATTTAGCTTGTGATCCACTAGGACCCACAGTTCCCTTTGTGGAGCACTCCTATCTAGCCTGGCATTTCGCATTCTGTATCTGTGGAATTGCTCTTTACTTCCATAGTCTCGAACTTTGCATTTGTCTTCCTGAATTTCATCCTATTTATTTCAGACCATTTCTCCAGTTTGCCCATGTCATTTTGCATTCTGACCAGTCCTATCCTCCAAAGTGGTCAGAACCCCTCCCAGATTAGTATCATCACCAATTTCTGTCAGTTTTTGGTGTCTGTCATTATCCAAATCTTTTATTACAGGAGTGAGTGGAAGACGTTTTGTAGCCTGCATGGTGCATGAAGTCAGACTAGCTGGTCATATTGGTCTCTTTTGACCTTAGAGCCTATGAGTCTATTTATGAAGGTATTGAACAGAACCAGACCCGTGCCAGATGGCTATGGGACCCCACTCAATACACCCTTCAGCTCTACTGTGAACCATTGACTGCAATTGTATGACTGTTAGAGCTTGTCAAAAAGGACCCAATGCAAATAGTGTGTTGCATTCCATTTGTCTTTGACAAAGATACGTCATTCCTTTCAGGGAAATTTCCCACACATTTCTGTCATTGAACCCATCCCACTGTTTTCCGAATAAGGAATTTTTGACACCAGAGTGCGTGTCTATTTGGGAAGCCAGTGTTTGCTGTTTGGGAAACTGTCAGATGAGGGCGAAAGCTCACTGCAGGAACTAAATTGAATTTGAATGGTAGCCCTCTTCTCACCAACATTGACTTCCCTCCTCCACAGAAATAGTCGTCGGACCCTCCAAAAAGGAAGCAGCAAAATTAAGATGAGAAAAACACCAAAAGAGGAACAAGAGCCAGTGATGCAGAGGGCACCACTTGGCATGAAAAGGCCCCCAATCTTGGGCAGGGGTTCTGGGCAGTGCCTCTGTTTCTTTTAGGGTTCTGATGTTTCAGTGTTGATCCCTAACAGGTTGACTGGCACTCAGACGGGCTGACTCTCTGGGGTTAGACAGCCGTATTTATGTGGGTTTCATGCTGGTGGGGGTGGGTGGCTGAGGGCACGGCAGGAAGCTGCAGACTGTACAGGAGCTACTTATCTCAGCAAACCTCAGAGACATCTAGCTCTGCCTGCTACTTGCTGAATGTCATTGCCTTTCCCCCCAAAGACTCCCCCTCCAGACTCTAGCACCTTGCGTAGTGAGACCTGTGTAACCATGAGCTGAGATGCTGCAACCCCTTCCCAGCACTGCCCCAGCTCATTCACACCAGGAGGAAGTGGAGGGAGCAGTGGAAATGCAGAAGGGTAATTGAGGGTAGAGAATAAGTGGAAATCTGTTCAAATCAGACCATCAATCTCAGAAATGACTTTTTTCATTTTCAGCCCCCTAGAATATTTGGGAGTGGAAGTGTAGCTTCCTTTGGAAATCCTAGCAATAATCTGCAGACCCCAGAAGTCCCTGGACCCCAGGTTGGAAACCACTGGTCTAAATGATACTTCCGTGCAGGAGACTGTACCAGCTTCCAGTCCAACATGTCAATGATTCCAGGATCTGTGGTTCTCTTTGGGTGTTGAAGATGTAGAGGAATGATGCAAGCATCTGGCCACCTATGAGACAATTTCTCTCACAATTTATAGTTCGAAAAGAAACAGCTGGGAAACCCACAGACTGGATGCATAGGCATGATATTGGATCAGTCAGTCTCACAGTATTTGCCAGAGAAGATTGGATCTTCTCAAAAACTCCTCAGGATGAAATTGATTAATCTCTTTATGGGGTCTGAGGAGTTCATATGTAGAAATCATCGAGTTCTGGCTATTTCATTTCATGGCATATGTCAGTATTTGGGGCAGGAAATCATTCTCAAAAGGAAGGGAAAAATTTTTGAAATTTCCTGGAAAAATCCAATTTCTTGGGAAACAAGTAAGTGAGTGGGCAGGGTTGGATTAAGTGGCCTCAGAGTTCTGGGCTGCTCACCATCACAGTGCCCCTGTGTGCTCCCTCCCATGACCCTCCTGTCTGGGGCCTCAGCCTCTGCCAGGGTGGCTTCTAGGCAGATTAGCGCTGCAGGAGGGGTCCTTGGCCCAAGGGAGCTCCTGCACCAGCCCACAGGGCAGCATTGAGTGGTGCTCAGTGTGGCCTCTGGTGCACCCCCCCCCCCCGGGTCTGCCCTATGCGACAGCCAGCTCCATCCCTGGAGTAGAGTGATCAGGTGCTGGCCCATCCTGTCCTGCCTCAGGGGTGAACCACTCAGCCACGGGGGGGGGGGGGGGGGAGCATGCAGTTTCACCTCTGGCCCCAGAACCCCTCCTGCACCCAGTGCTGGGAGGGAAGTGGCCCCATTGCACAGGGGTGCTGAATCAGGTAGGCGATCTAGGGGCTGGAGCCTGTGACCCCCTTTTGACTTCAGCCCCTACAGCCCTTGCATTAATGTGGACGTGTGAGTGAAGCCTAGAATGCTGGCTGTCAGGGCCATCCCTAGGGGAGGTGCAGGGCCCTGGGCGAATCGCCCTCTGCGGCCCCCCCCCCCAACACTGGGGGGCAGGGCCAGCCAGCCCAGGGGAGTGTCTGACAAGGCACATCATTCCCTAACCCCTCCAGGTTCCTGTTGCTGAATATCAAGAGCCAAGAAGCTCCGCAAACAGGAGTAGGAGGGAGGGTGATGGATCATACTGTCCCTGAGACTTGCTGGCAACTTGCATAGGTTCCCCATGCACTAGGGAAGTTGATGGCACCTGGGTGTGCAGCTGGCACATGGCGCCATGCTCAGATGTGAGATGCCACCCTGCCGATCCACACCAGACACATCTACTACTGTGGTTCCCAAGATTTTTAAATAGATCCCATCCCTCCCATGAACTTTGCTGTGATGTTTGCCTTCCTCTTGTGAGTGGCAGGAAGAAAGTGGAGAGCAGGGGAGGATAGAGTGGGGTGTCAGGAGAATAAGTGGGGAAGTGCAGCTGGGTGGCAGGCACCAGGGAAGGCAGCACAGCATCTACAATTTCCCATGCTGTTCCTGCCCTAGGCCAAATGCCTGGGCATGCTGCAGGGCAGGAAATTTAAAAAGGCTCTGGCCTGGTCCCAGCTTACAGATGCATGTGAATCAGGTGTGGGAAGTTATGGAACCCATGAGGCAAACAAGTCCATTTCACTCAGGATGGGAAAAGCAAGAAGGATCCACCCAAGAAAGAGGGGGGAAAAAAAAAAAAGGAAAAGAACAAAATACAAGATGAAAAGCATGTCTGATCACCAGCCATTTACAATGATCACATAGGAGCTCTGGGGAAACAAGACACAGGAAGTTCCATAGAGCTGCTTGAGAGTCAGCAAATATAAAAGATGGG
Organism: Podocnemis expansa; assembly: GCA_007922195.1. Lineage (NCBI taxonomy): Eukaryota > Metazoa > Chordata > Testudines > Podocnemididae > Podocnemis > Podocnemis expansa. The sequence goes on from ML682267.1 coordinate 533,739, forward strand.
TAAAAAGATGAAAACTTACCCAGTATTTGTGGGAGAATGGGCAGGCAACACTAATTGTCATCTAGTCACCCTGGGATGGGCAGGGGGAATTCAAACATCAAGAGATTAATTTAAAAACACAGTATAATCTTTGATGGGAAAAAAAAGACTTATTTTTGCCATTCTTGTGATTTTTGATTGCTTAAAACTGGCAGTACTGTATAAGTTAATACCATATTCTTCACTCAAGGAATTTCTTTCCCTAACTGTTTTCTTCCTGCTAGTGTAGGGCCAGGCTTTACAATGGCTGATTGGCCCACAATGTAGGGACACAGATAGATAAAATGAATTGAATACACCTTTAAAGTATCTGTTAGGCAACACTTTAGCTGTTCTTTAATATCATAACTGAAAATAACTAACTCAGTGTACCCCTCTCCCTTTTCTCCCTGGGAGCAGGCAGCACTCACGTGTGCACAGGCATCTAAGTTTGATGACAAAGTGATCCTGAGTTTCCCAGTGGTGATGTTGGGAATGTGGGAATCCTCTATTCACTCTTCTGCTGCAGTCCCTTTACTTTACAGGCAATTAAGCTTGGCGGTGCCTCCACCTGGCTGGGTCTGGTACACGCTTAGTGGTGTGCCTTGGGAGCCTCCAGGACTAAACCCACGTGGCTAAGAATAACCCATGGGATGGGTCTAATCCAAGCTTAAGTGCATGTAACAAATCACTTAACAAAGAAACTAATCATAACAGGATGGAATTGAATATTACTACTAATTTAAAAACACAGGGGCGAGTAAATAAATCTGTGAGCAGACACAGAATACAGGAACTTATCTAACTAGCATGTTCACAGCCCTTTTTCCAACTCAGAGAGCACACTTTCCAGAGTTCAGAACCCCAACCACTTGCTTGCGTGGGTGTGCTTGGAGGCTCAATGAAGGAGACAAGGCAGCATGCTGATGGTCCAGTGTATCCACTCAGAACCACGCTGCAGATCCGTAGTGAGCTCAACCAACAGTCTGTAATCCTGGTCCTGGTTCAAGGGGACTGCCACACTGCCTTCCCTCAGGCCCAGTCAGTCTCTCAGCAGGGTCCCTGGCTTTACAAGTCCTTCTCCAAACTGGAGGAGGGTGACAGACACTCACACCCTCACTGCAGATCCAGCTCTAGGCTCAGACCCTGCTTTTGGGTTGAGTAAGCCACCAACCTCTGAAGTTCCCTGCTTGAGTGAGCCCCCAGCAGTCTCAGGAACCCCAGGAGCAATCACAGCAGCTTCCAGATTCAGACATGTCTCTCCTCTTGCCCTCCCTCCCGAGATCCTGTTTCTAGAGACCCTGTTGTCCCCCTCAGCTTCCTGGAGGGCAGCCAGGGTCCCCCTCTCTCTTCCAGGGTATCATGGGTGTTGTAGTCCCCCAGTGGAAAACTTACAGCACATAGGAACTGCTTAAATGTTAATCTCCTACTTGATTTCAGAGGTCCCTAAAGTACAGAGTGCCTATGTAGGTTACACCTACATCAGTTTAATAGATGTTATAACTAATGTCCACCAAAGCTCGATGTTGTGAATTTAAAACTTCATTTTGTATTCTTGATAAAACTTTTTTTTAGGTGTATACTCTGTAAACAACATGTGTGAATGAGGGGTGTGTGTGATGGAATCAGTCAACACCAGCCTGTCCTGATGAAATGCAAGTACTATCTTAATGGCAAAGCGATGCAAACAACTCCCACAAAAGCAAGAATCCATCCCAGAAAGAAAAGAACAAAACACAAGGCAAAAGTCATGTCTGTAAATGGCTGGTGATCAATGACAACACATGACCCCTGGCCAGGCCTGCCCACCTGCTGTCCCTAAGCTATGCCCCTGGGCTAGGAGGAGGGGATCTTCGCCAGACCTGGCCTGGAGAGCAGAGATTTGACCCCAGGCTAGGGTTACCAGATGTCCTGCAAAAAGAGGACATGTCCTCCTTTTTGCCTTCATGTCCTCCATCTGTCAGACATTTTAAAAATACATGATTTTGTCTAGCTTTTTACTTACAGAGGTTAAAGTATGCTGGAACACTCTATTTTCAGGGGGAAGCATTCCATGGCCCCCTAAAAGCAGAAAAAAAATCACAATAATACATTTTCTCCATGTGTCCTCCAATGTCCTCCTTTTTGTACTTCCCTGTCCTTCTTTCCATGCGTTGGTATCTGGTTACCCTACCCGAGGCTATACCTGCCCACCAGCCCACTGGCCTGGGGTTTGACCCCTGGCCAGACATTCCCGCTGCCTGGGCTAGGGAGAGGTGACTCCTGGCCTCGCTGCCTGGGCTTGGGGGGTGTGTGTGTGTGTGTGGGGGGGGACAAACCCTGGCTCCACCTGCTCCCCAGGATTGCTGCCTCGATTTGGGATGTGACCCCTCGCCCAGCCTGCCCTCCTGGGCTTGGGGAGGGGTGGGGGTTGACCGCTGCCCAGGCCTGTGACCCCAGCCTTGCCACCTGGGGTGGTGGTGGGGGCAAACAACCCCTCGTCCAGCCTGCCCATTGGCCTGCTGGCATTGCCACCTGAGCTGGGGGGGGGGTGTTGTAGATCATGCTTTGCTCAGCCTGACCCCTGGCCTTGCTGCCTGGGCTTGTGGTGCACAAGCCCAGGCCCATGTGCCCCCCCAGCCCCGCCACCTTGGCTTTGGAGAGGAACGACTGCTGCTCGGGTCTGTCCCCTGGGGCTCACCACCTTAGCATTTGGGAGGAGGGGATAACCCTGGCCCTGATCTCACCACCTGGGCTTAGGGGAGGTGACCCATGGCTCAGCCTGCCTGCTGGCTCCCCAGCCTTGCCACCTGGGTTTGTGCGGTGACCACTAGCCAAGTCTGCCCCCTAGCCTCATTGCCTGGGCTTATGGGGAGGAATACCCCTGGCCTGGCCTGCCTACCCAGCCTCACCACCTGGGCTTGGGGGAAGTGACGCATGGCCTAGCCTGACTGCTGGCCCCCCCAGCCTTGCTGCCTGGGCTAGGTGGAGATGACCCCTGGCCCAGCCTGCCCCCTGGCCTCGCAGCTTGGGCTGGGGGGGGGGGGAGCCCTGGACCAGCCTGCCCTTCAGCCTCACCACCTGACCTGGGGGGGGGGTGTCAGTCCTTGGCCAGGCCTGCCTGCCATCCTGCCATCCTCTTGCCTGGCCAGCAGCATGACCTAGGGTCTAGAGAGGCATAATCCCTGATCTACCTGCCCCCCACCAGCCCAATGTGACTTGGGGCCCAGGGAGAGTCCTGGATCCCCAGCCCCCCCAACCCCTCCAGCCTGGCTACTGGCCTGACCAAAGGCCTGAGTGGGTCTGATCCCTGGCCACCTGCCCCACACTGGCCTAGCGAGATCCATGGCCCATGGGGAGTCCTGGATTCCCAGGTCCCCCAGATCCCTACCTCTGACCTGGCTGCTGGCCTGACCCCGGGTCCCCAGAGGAAGGTGGGGCAGATCCCCAGCCAACTCCCCCCTTGGCTGAGGCTCAGGCTCAGGGTCCCAGCAGCCCCGCGCCCCAGTACTTACCTGGCTGTGTGTTCCCTGGGCTGGTGCTGCCATCGGCTGCTGGAGGAGGAAAGGGTTAAACCTCCCTTGCCCCTCCAGCTATTCACTCAGCTACAGGCTTGGGGGGGGGGGGGAGGAGTGGCTCCAGGCAGCCCAGATACTCACCAGCAGAGCAGGGGCTGAGTGAGCCTGTGTCTGCTGGGGAAAAACATTTGGGGCTCCACGTGGGAGACCGGGAGTTTGTGCCAGTCCCCAGCATGGGTGGGGGTGGGGGGGCAGTGGTGCAGGCCCTGCGGGGCCCTCCAAAGCACAGGGCCCTGGGCAGATGCCCCACTTGCCCTACCCTAAGGATGGCTCTGTTGGCTGTACAAAAGTTGGTGGTTAGAGCTGGCTGATGTGGGGAAGAGCTGAGAACTAGGACTTCTGGATCCTATCCTCAGCTCTGGGAGGGGACTGTGGTGTAGTAGACACTGGCAGGCAGGACTCCTGGGCAATATTCTGAGCAGGGCTGGCGCAATGTGGAAAGCGAGGTAAGCATAGCAGGGGGCGCCGACATTGGAGGGGCACCCCCTTGCAATGCTTACAGTGTGCCACTTCCCTCTGCCGCGGCCAGGGTGGTAAATTACTACAGGGGGAAAGGGGGTTTCCCCCAAGCGCCAAATTAAAAGGTGCCATGGGGAAGCCATTGTCTCTGCTCGGTCTGGCCGCGGCAGCCAAGGGAGATGACCCTGCTGGCTCTGGCTGCGGGGGGGGGGGGGGGAACGCGATTGCCACTGCTGGTTCTGGCTGCAGCAGAGAGAAGCGATTCCCCACCGTGGCTGGAGCTGGCAGGGGGGATGGCTTCCCTGCCGCAGCCAGAGATGGCAGGGGGGCATCTCTTCTTCCCATCGCAGGAGCATAGGGACCCCCATTGCCAGCTCCAGCTGCAGCAAGGAAGCCATCCCCCCCGTCGGCTCTGGCCACGGTGGGTAATCACTTCCCTCTGCCATGCCCAGAAGAACCAGCAGTGGTGATCGTGTCCTCCCCATGGCGGACAGAGACGGCAGGGGAAATCACTTCCCTGCCACGGCCAGAGGCGACAGGGGCAATGGCTTCCCCGTGTGCCTGGGGGTGGGGAGCAGACAGGCAGGCAGACCGACAGCACTGCATAGGGCTGCCTTTTCGGCTGCTTGCCTGGACCTGGCATGGGGGGCAATGCAGGGGTCTGCCCCTTTCCTGGGCCGGCGGGCCCCACCTCCCAATGCGGGGGGGCAGAGGGCAATTTGCCTGGGCCCAGCACCTGCCAAGGGGCCACCCTGGCCGGGGGAGGGAGCCCATTTATTAGTTGGGGGGGGGCACCAGAAATCCTAGCACCGGCCCTGATTCTGAGCCCTGGATGGCACAACATTATAAACTAAAATCACTGGAGCTTCCCAGTGCAGGCAGAAGAGGAACTGGCAAAAGGTCAGGGGTGCGCTGGAGTCTGTCTTCCTTGTTCCCCTTTTCAACAACTGCCACAGGTTGGGGCATGTGGGGAATTGGCCCTGTGGCGTGCCTGTCGAAAAGCAAGTGCTTCAACTGCACGTGCTGAAAAACTAGGTCCAGAAACTCTCTTGCAGACACTAGGGGGAGGCAGAGAGCTGTTACTGGAGAGGTCAGTTCCTTGCATTTGCTGTCATCAATTGGATTAGGTTTTACATATTTTTCCTTGGAAGGCCTTGAGGTCTTTGCCTCCAAGAAACTCTGGAGGCAGCCCCAGCTCTCCCCACACAGATCAGTTAACATGGGGGGCACAGTTCTGGCTAGAAAGCACTTTTCTTAAGTAGGAAAATCTTTTTTGTTTGACCCTGCTGCTTAAGCCAAATCTACATAGGTGGCTATTCTGCTAATCACTGGACCTCAGAACCAGGAATTAAGCCCAGGAATATGGACTCCAAGTCCTGTCTAAGCTAAACTGTGCTAGAGCTCAGCCCTTGTCAAAGCCAGGGACCACAACCTGGAATTCTGGCTCAGTCCACCCACTTTAATCCATTAGACCTGGCCTCACTCTCTTCCCAGAGTAAGGAAGGAACCAAGAGTCCTGCTCACCATAACTTGCTTCCAAAATTTGCATGGTGGATGTTAACAAATACCATACCCCTTAATTATAAGCTCAGCAATAATTAATAATCCACAGATCTCTGCATGGTGTACACCAACACCCAGGCTTTCCTTATTTCTATCAGGGGCATTGCTAGTGCTTGGCACAAAGGTCTCATACCCCAAGCCCCAGCACCAGTGCCCCAGGTCTCCCTCCAGGGCCTGGCTACTGCGGGACCAATGCAGCACCCACTGGGGCCCGAGGATCGGGGGTCTGGCCACCAGCCCAATGAGGCCCTCACTGGCACCCGGCCACACTCGCCTGGTGCAGTCCCAGCTGAGGCCCACAGAATCCTGGGCTTGGCTGCCACCAGCTCAACACAACCCCTGCCCAGGGCCATTCTTTGGGGTGGCGGAGCCCAGGGCCAATCGGCCTATGTGGGCCTCATCCTGCAAGGGACTGCCCCCCCCCGCACAGCACGGGGGTTCTCACCCTCCATGTGCCCCAGACTGGGGGCCCTGCTGAGGGGCTGCAGAGGGGATCTGAGAGCCTCCGGCCTGGGCTGCTAGCTCAGGGTGCCTCTGCCCCTGCCCATCCGCTGCGTGGGCCAGAAGGCATAGTGGCCACAGCCTCAGGCGCTGGAGGGGGGCTGGAGTCACGAACCACCCTTTCTTTGCAGGAGCATTCTTCTGGTCCTGCCCCGTCCCCAGCCGGTCCCTCCCCGGGGGGGGGGGGGGGGGGCAGGGCGGGCTGGTGCGTGGCCGGGTCCCTACAAGTTCTGGCTACACGCTGCTCCGTCCCACCCCCTGGGCTAGGATGCTGCTGCAGAGCTTGGCAGATAGTGGCGCCTGGGGCGATAGCCCTGCCCCGGGGATGGTCCTGGCTCTGGCCCTGGCCCTGAACCTATTTTGGGGGCAGTGGTGCCCCTGTTTCTGCCATTTATCTGGATACTTCAATTTACAGTATCTGCTGTTGTGTTGGCTGAACGTTGGAAGGAATATTAGTGGGGTAGGAAGGGTGTCACTGGAGAATTATTTAAACACCAATGAAATAATCATTAACAATCTGCTGGTTGGGGGAAGATGTGTATCAATGTCGCACGTTTTGTTCTTCCATCAGATATCACATGGGCTGCTGAGTTCTGCTGTCAGGGAAAAGCCAGGTAAGGGGGCGCTTCCACCCCCCCCCCAGCCCCCTGGACAGGGTTCTGAACCTTGGCCCTTCCTTTCAGGGTGCCATGCACCCAGGGAGGAAGAAGGTCAAATTTTGTTAAATTGACATAACAGTTATATTGAGATAACACATCCATACAGTGTTATATCTATATAATGGTTTTGATTTAACCATCATATCAATATAAAACTAGGTTTTATTGTATCAGTATGACTTTCCTTATATCAAAATGAGGGAGCGCCTCATTTCAATATAAGGAAACATCGTGTGGACCTACCACTTTCTAAATAAAAAATAACCAGCATTACAGTATTTCAATTTAAACAATGTGTGTGGACAGGCTCTAAGTGCTTTGAACACAGCAGTGGGTGTGGCTTCCTGGTGAGGGAAGCTGGAAGCTGGGCCAGGGCACATGTCGCAGGGTCCCCTGGTGTGGGAAGGGGGGAGATGAGCCTGGAACCAGGAGTGGGTCCCCCACAGGATTTCCCGGTGGTGGCAGTGAGCTTGGAACCTAATGTGGGCTGCCTGCAGGGTTCCCTCATGGCAAAGAAATGCTGCATTCCACCTCATTATTTTATATTTAGGGGCCCCAGAATGCTGGCCCTTAAAAACCAGGGGTCTCAAGCACGTGGCCCGCAGGCTGTATGCGGCCCCTAAAGCTATTTCATGCAGCCATCAGTGATACTATTGTTACCAATATTTGCAATACTGTTGTCTGAAGAGGTTTCAGTGGTGCAGTCCTTGGGCTAATGTACTAGTCCTCATGTGGCTCTTGTGGTGATTTGAATTTTAGACCCCTGCTAAAAATGGTGGGCCCTGGAACGGCATTCCAGTGTGTTAGCCCCCTGGTTGGAGGCCCAGTGCATTCTGAGCTGCCTGACCATAATTCTGAGGTCTAGAATAACTTCAGGTGCTAGTTTGACCATTCTGATCATTGCAGCATGACACCTTCAGGTTGGCAGATATGAACAGGAATACTGTGTAACCTTGCAGACATCACAGTTTCTCCATGCCATGGCACATAATGAGATGAAATACATAATATATGCTTGGAGCTGCACAGATTTTGTTGATGGGAATAACAAGTTCTCCTTCAGTGTGTGGGGTACATTTTTCCATTGCCAAGGGCATATTTTCTTATTGTCCCACCTATCACAAGATGCAGTTCTGACGCCCCAATAATCATGGCAAGAATGGAGTTCAGTTAAGAATGAGAACTGTAGTCCGATTCTATAATTACTTTGCGATTTTGAATAGCCAGTTCAAAGGATGAGGGTTCTAGTCTGAACCTGACCACAGATCAATCAAAACTGAAACTAATTTATTATGGACTGCTCCCAGAGGTGACGTACAAAGGCACACAGATTTAAGATTTTATAACAATTCTTTTATTTGTTAACAGCATGAAGTATATAAATGATAAGAGCACTAATTAATAAGCTTATAATACAATAACAGAGTAATGCTTTATAATGAAATTATTATATTAGGTTAGGTTATGTTATAATAGAATAATAAAATATATATGAATACAAATGCAGCAAATCCTATACAATTAATAACTGGCTAGAACAAGTTATGACTTCTATAAAATAGCTTACAAGTTACAGCTTATGCTTATACTCCCCAGAAGTAAGAATGTTGATGCTTCAACTGGAGTGCAGAGCCTAGTAACCCTGATATTGCTTAAATAAAATAAAATAAAGGCTAGCTAAGAGAAAGTAGGTTGGTGGGTCTATGAAGATCTTCTCTTGAGAAAAATTGAACTCAGGCCTGATGAAATGGAAGCTTCATATTATCTCCCATATTCTTAAGTCTTAAATACCTCTCCTTACACATTATAAGCTCTATACCTTTATACCCCTCTAAAAATAAATTAGTTCATTCTTCTGTACCCAAACATAGGTATTAACCTTAAAATTGTCTGGGTGCCTTTAGATTATTGGTTCAGGGGTTCATGCATATAATTGACGTATTTTCCCTATAGAATATTCCCCTTCATCTGTTTACAAATCTTGTGGGTTTAGTGGTGTCCTACAGAAATGTCAAGGGTCTTGCTTTGAGCTGTTATTCACCTCACCTACATAGTATGACCAAGACAGCTTCATCTTTCACCAATATTTCTTCTACTCCCACTTCCTCATTGCCAAAGTACTGCATATGGACCTGTCATTTTGCAACAAGGCCTGTAGGTTCCTTGCATATCGGCTTTAAATACAAAAGTTTTCCTAACTTACCTACTTATGCTAAATATAATACCATAAAACCAGGATTTATAAAGGTATACATATGAAATAAGATAAAGAATCAGCCTTGGAAGGTAGCTTTCCCATCCCTGCCCCACACAACTGCCTTGTCCTGATTTCTACATTGGCACCTCTGCACCCTGTATTGGCCTGAGGGGATGTGGCCTGGTTGTGTCGTGCCGGCCCCCCCCCCCCCCCGGTCACTGATTGGTTTGGTCAGAACTGGATTGGACCAGCCCCTGCCCCAGCAAATCACCTCTTTGACTTCTCAATGTCTCACGGTCAATTACCAACGGGTACCTACATGGGGCCAATGAGTAAGGTGGGTGGAGTGGAGGCCAGTTAGGAGGTAGCAGGGGTGAGAAGGGAGGAGGAGAAGAAGCAACCTCATTTCTGTGGCAGAAAAGAGGGGAAGTCACACACCTGGGAAAAGGGAAGTGCCATCCGTTCTGTAAGGGATGGATGAGGGAGGGATTTTCAGCCCATCTCACTTTACTTGTCTCTAGAGTTGGTCAAGACACTTTTGGTGGGCTGTTTTCATGTCTAGAAATGCTTATTCATCATCATCATCATCGTCATCAAGGTTTTTCTGGGAATTTCACAAAATTCCATCCCAAAAACGTTTTGCAAGGAAGAGTTGTGACATTACAGGATCTAAAACAACTTACTATTCTAAAACAATCTTTTTGTTTTGGAAAACTTAAGCTAATTATTATTTTTTAAAACAAAAATAAAAAGTGGCTGTAATGAAAAGGCAACTTTTTGAAAGAGTCAGAAATGGATTGTCTGGAGGGTGGTGAATTCTCTACCACTGGCACTTTTTAAAGAAAGATGGGATCTTTTTAAATGATGTGGTCTACTTCAAACAGTAATTAACTTGGGACATTTGCTAACCTGTACCATACAGGTCAGACTAAATCACAATGGTCCCTTCCAGTGTTGGAATCTGTGGTAGTCTTGAATCAACTCTCATCCCCCACCTGCCCCCAGGTTTTTAATTTATGAAAACATCAAGATTTCAAGATGTGGTCCAAGCTGGGATGAGAATTTAAAAAAAAAAAACCCTCAGAAATGTGTGTATAACTTTGCTAACCCCTCCTCACTCTCCCTAGCAGCATGAACAGTGACAGTGTATTTGGGTTTGGATGTTGTTAGATGGAGGTCACCATGTCCTTCCAGTCCACTCTTACCCATATGTGAACAGTCTTTTCCATGTGTGAATAGCACCTGGAATCTGTTCTTCGGGAATCCCAACCTACTGTCATAGTGAGGTGGCTGGAGCCCAGGATGAGTGGAGAGTTTTCTTCACACTCCATTTTGGTCTGAGATTCCTACTTAGCATAAGAGACAACAGCCTGGTCATCTTTATTGCCAGCTTCTGTCTGATGACAACAGTGGGCACCATTTGTTACCTCAACCTGGCCAAAGCTAATTTCATTGTCACCTTCTCCCTCTTTATGGAGGTTTCAGCTCTGGTCTTCCACTGGTCTTTTGGCAGGATGCTGTGGAAGATCCATAGCATAGTGGACTTTCTCAGTCTTTTAAGAAAGAAAGAAAGAAGGAAAGAAAGAAAGAACCAATATTGCCACCTAATTATCTGATTCCAGGACCTGAACCTGGGATGTAAATGACAGACTTGGTGAGAGAACAACCAAATAGTAAGGGTTGGCAACATTACAAAATGCTGCAGAAAATTTTTGGAATCCAGACATAACCAGATCTCTTTAGGAAGCCAAAAGAGCAAGGAGGTGTTAAAAATATTGGGATTTTAAATAAAATGTGGCTGGCTTTTTAAACCAATGTCTCAATGAATCTTGATAGTCCCAGCCAAAAGAGCTGATTCAGTGACCCAAGAGGGTTATGGCACATCTCCAAGTGTGAACAGACTAAATTGTTGCAGTTAGGCAGCTCAGATCTTGTTCTTGGCCTGTGGCTGCCCCAGAGGTGGTGACCATCTCCACAGATGGTGTCTCAGAGCCCTTCTCATGAGAGGCCCCAGAACTGAGCTGCAGGAAGACAACAACGGTGGCATGTGGCACCAAAACAAGGTCATTATTATCATCTTTCTGCTCCCCCATTGTGGCCTGACTGGCCATGGGCTTCTACTGGTACTTGAGAAGCATCCTGCTACCCACCACTCTCTTCTGCACTCAACAGCCCACTCCTGCTGCACAACACAGGCAGAAGCCAGGCCCAGATGAGTAAAGGGACTACAGCCTAGAAATCCGTGGCTGGGAGGAGGCACCACCTGCCCCACAAAAACAAACCTGGCCCCATCAAGCCAGACTGCCAAGGCATCACCCTACATTGGCTTGACTCTGCCCTCACCCAGGTCCTGGAGAGCTGTATCCTCCAGAGCACTGCAGCTTCTCAAACACCACTGCCACTGGCAGGTTGTAGCATGTCATACACATGAACATCATTTGTCCGGTGTGCCACGATGGAAAAAAGATTGAGAACCCTTGCCCTATGGGATGGGGCAGACTGGTGCTTGGCCATTGCTCTGCAGGGCATGGGGCGGAGCAACCTCTGGCACGCTTGATACTGGCCAGCCCTGCCCTTGAAGAGCAGCACCCACACACCAACCTGCCCTGCCCTCTGGGGCAGTCCAGCAGCCAGCCAGGGTTGAGGGAGGGACCGTAAAATGCAGTTCCTCAGTGGTGGGATCTTGGCTTTGGGCCCTCCTCCCCAATGCTGAACAGGGCCCTCTTCAGAGCCAGGGGCTGTGGCCATCTACTGCCAGTCTGGCCCACATGGTGGAAGGGCAGGGGCACCAGGCAGCACCCTGAAACTGGGAAGCCCTTTCCAGGCCCCTCTAATTTGGTCCTGGTGCCCCACCTGTAGCCTGGTAGTGGGGTCTGGGGGCCTGGCCCTAGATATCCTTCATCTCTGCGGCAGGTGGAGGGTGGGGATGGAACCTCTCCTGCTCTGTGCAGGAGGCTGCACAAGGCAAGAAGCATGAGGCACTGGAGTGGGGGTGACAAATTTGATTTGGCTGTTGGGCACCAGAGAGCCTGGCTATGTCATTGCTAAATACCTACATTCAGAACAAATGTTTCACAAGGGGCTCATCAGTAGAGCACAGGAAGGTATAACACAGTGCTTCCCTTTGGCATAAGGGCCACAAGTATAATTTTCACAAATCTGAAGGGCCACTGGTATACATGAGCTGCTGCTACTCCCACTATTGCCACCAGAGAGAAGGAGAGTCTCCCATCCCCCTTGCTGCAGCAGAGAGCCACACTGGCAGCTTGCTTCTCCTGGGTACTTAGGCAGAGGCTTCCTTCTGCAGGCAAGGGGACAGGCAATCAGTGCTCCACTCCCTCTGGCTTCAGCAGAGATCCCATAGCCTTGGGACCCAAACAGAGCATTTTGTTGTGCTCTCTGTTACAGTCAGGAGGAAGGGAATGCTGATCTTCCACCCCCTTGCTTTCATCAAGGGCCCTACACCAGCAATAGGCTATGCCTGGGTACTTAGGTAGTCTTCCTTCTGCAGCTGCTTGACAAGGATAAATTTATAAGGTCAAAATAATTTATGAACTGAATTTAAACTGATTTTTAAAAATAAAATTAATAATATACACTCATGGTAATTAGACCACACTCATTCATAAAACTGCTGCAGGGGGCTAGATAGTCTTACTCTCACTCACTAAGAAAGCCACTTTGGTAGAGATATAGTTACCACTAGTAAAACTGTCTTTAAGCCACTGATCTTTAAGTCACTTTCTGCTTGTCCTTCTGCCGTTTGAGTTACTTGTCCCATTACTATCAGTTAGAAATCATTATAAAAATTGTCTCAATAGAAATTGTCTTTTAAAGCACTCAGTGCTTTATTGCCACCAAGAGAAGGACCATAACTTAAAGTGTTTGCTCTTTAACATTGCATCCAAAGTAACTCTTTGGAATTGATTGTTCTATAACATTCAGAAGGGTAACCATGTTAGTCTGTGTACAGCAAAAACAATGAGAGTCCTGCGACACCTTAAAGACTAACAAGTTTCTTCAGGTATAAAGCTTTCATGGACATCTGATGAAGGGGATTGGAGACCATGAAAGCTAATACCCAGAGAGATTTGCTAGTCTTTAAGCTGTCAGAGAACTCTCGTCATTTTTTCTATAACATTGTAACCAAAGTCTGGCATGACACAACACTGTAACTGAAATTCTATTTTTAATCAGTACACTCCATTTTGTATTAACCAGTCTGAGTCTTCCTGAAACTTCATTTAGGCCTGTGTAATTTCACCTAGATGTGTGAATGATGTATGAGGGATGGATGAGCAGGTGGAGTACAAATGCCAATAGCACTTGGATGACTGAAGAAGGAAGACACACCCTGAAAAGGCAAGAAGAATGCACCCTTGAAGAGAAAAAAAGGCACCTTTACAAGATGAAAGTCACATCTGTAATTGACTGATGGTCAGTGGTCACACAGAATGATTAGGCAGTGTGACACAGTAGGTGTGAACAGGCTGAACTTTTGCAAAGATGTAGTCATGGCTCCACTTCTGCTCTTAGGCTGTGGCTGCCCTGGATGCGAGCAGCCATCTCTACAGCTGGTATTTTCAGAGTCTTTGCCATGAGAGGCCCCAGAGCTGAGCCAAAGGACTGTGGGGAGGATCGATTCTGAGATGATGGGTTAGATTAAATCTTCCATCTTCAATGTTAGGGTGAAATCCTCAACATCTTCCCTTAGATCAGTGTTTCTCAACTGGAGTTCCATGGAACTCTGATGCTCCTCAGACATAGTGCAGCTGCTCCATGACCCACCCTAACCCCTCCTTGTTGGGGGTGGGTGCTCAGTAGGGAGCCAGAAGGAGCAGTTTAATGCCTCAGCCACAGCAAAGCTTCCAGGCACAGTGGCAGATATTGATTCACACCTGGAAGCTTTCCTGATACTGGGGCATTTTAAATCCTCCACCACTGATTTTTCAAGAATGTTTTCATCAGGTGTTCTGCATAAAGTAATAAATACCTTTAGGTGTTCCACAGTCCACTGAAGATTGAGAAACATCGCCTTAGATCCTTCTCTGACCCACCCCTTTACCCAGTTTCCTATCCTCTAACACTCAACTCCCCTAGTTATACTTGTAAAAAAAAGACAAGCTGAATCTTAGTCAGGGGCATAAAGTGATATATCGAGTTTATTTTAAATATAAGAGTATCCAAAAGCTGATATACAAGTACCAGTTATTTCATGCGCTGCTGGAGCCACTTGCGCAGGGGCCAACTAGGTTAGGCACAAGGAGGGAACCAGGCCTCTGTCAGTCATGAATCCAATGCTCCAAGATGACAGTTGCAGAAAAAAATTCCCAAAGGTTTCATGTGCTTACCCATATTTTATACTTGCTAGCTATCATATAAATCTGTGGGTCTTGCTGTATCATGTTGCCTCAGGGCTCCTGTGTGATCACTGATCGCCAGTTACATGAAGACATGATTTTCATCTTGCCTTAATTGTATTTTGTTCTTTTCTTTCTGGGTTGAATCCGTCTTGCTTTTTTCAGTGATTTGTCTGTATTGTTCAGCCATTAAGGTGCTACTTGCATTTCATCAGGACAGGCTGGTGTCAGAGCTTGATTCCTTCATAACACCTTTCCTTCACACTTCTTGTTCACACATCTACATGAAATAACACTGTATACACCTAAACTAAATTTCATCAAAAGTATAAAATGGAGGACATTATTCAAGATGGAGTTCCAGAGTCACAATATGGAGTCACTGGAGGCACTGGTTAATGTCTATTAAACAGAATTGAAGAGTTACTTTATTTATGATACTAAATAAAAGATACATAATATTGACTAATAGATACTCTAAAGGTAAATTCAATTAATATTACCTATCTGTGCCCCTACATCCTCAGCAGCCAGCAGATTCCTTGATGCCTTTATCCTGCTTCCTCAGCAGCTCCCCTAGATTTTTCCCTATCCCCCACGCAGCAGCACCCACCTAATTCCTTCCTCTCCACACATAAAGAACTTCCAGGCAGCACTCCACAGGTGGCAGCATCTCAACAGGAAAAGCTCCTATAAATTGTTATGCAAAGGCTCAGAGCTGACCGTGGCAGTAAAACCATGCGGTCAGTAGATGGCACCATAAGCAAAATACAGTACAGGCACTGGACCTATTAAAAAAAAAAACAAAACAAAACAACCCAAAAACAAGGAGTCAAGCCGCACTTAAAGACTAACAGATTTATATTTCGCACGAGCTTTCGAGAGAGAAAATCTCACTTTGTCAGGCTGTATCACAGCTGAGTGGGCAGGACCCTGGTGACAGCATCTGGGTACCGTGACATTCCCAAAGGGGCCGATGGACATAGGGCTGGGCTGTCAGGGGCAATGGGGTGGGGACTGTTATAGAAAGGTTTTTAGTAACTGTCTTGTGGCAGCTTTTGCAGCATTTTGAACTTGGGTTACTTTAGTTTGATGATATTTAATTACTAAGCTGATGGTGGTTTCTTTTGGAAGGTATGAGAGCTAGGGTCTTACATGTCAGTGAGTCAGCAAGTGCTGTACTAGCTTAGTGTAGATTTGATTAGTATGGGCTGAGTTTGTTGGATAATATAAATATTAAAAATGGTGGCAAACTGTGCAGGAACTGGCCAGCCTTCTCCAGCAGATCCTATGAGATCCTGGTGGCTGTGGTGATGGACTTCTTCTCCTGCTGGTTCCCTGCTACCTCCCCATCCTTCTAGTCGTGGCAGCAGAGGCTGACTCCAGTAACACAGATGATCTGTGATGTCCAGCTCCCTTTGGCTGACCTTGAGAGCTGCCTCAATACGGGGGCTCTACACTATCTCAACCCTCCAGAGGGCATTCATGGCACAGACTGCCCTCCCCAGTGTGAAGTGGGAGAGCATGGGGTTAGAGGTGGAATTACCCCTTGTGACCTCGGCCTCCTGGGATAATGATCCAAATATGCAAAGATCAGGGAAATCTGCAGAAAAGGAGAATAGATACTCCCAGCACTGGTGTGTTACTTGGAGATAAACACCTTAGCCACTCACAAACAATCCTTCGATCCCCCACACTGGATATCAAGAATCTGCCATAAAACATACTCAGCCCCCTTTGTTGCAGTTCAGTTCTTCTGGCTTCCAAGTAGCTATATGATCTCTTAAAGAGATAGATTCTTCTGACCACAAAGGGCCAGTCACATTACACAGAACAATATAGATTTGGATCTTATCCAAAATACCACACTGCCAGCCAATGCCTTAGTAACCAAAACTAAAGGTTTAATATATAAAGGAAAAATATATGAGAGATGTTAAAGGGTTAACATGAATCACATAACTACAAATGATTAAGAGTTTATGTAAAGCAAGTCCTTGGAAGACTTTGTAGTCTGTAAGCTTGTTCAGGTACTCTGGTGGACAGGATGCCCAGCAGCTGTGTGGGTCTCAGTCCTTTGTCTTGTTGCAGATTAAATAGATCCAGAGGCAGGGGCGTCACTGGCACTGGGCACGCCAGGGCATGTGCCCCGAAGCCCAGTGCCAGTGGCCCGGATCTCTGGCCCAGTTGGGCCAGAGATCCGGGGCCCAGCCATTGCCGGCTGTGGCAGCCCTGTCCCTGGCCGGGGATCTGGGGCCTGGTCACCAGAAGCTGCGGCCACAGCCAGGGGGCGGAGCCTGCAGGCTGGGGGCGGGGCCTGCTGAGCAGGGTGGGTTGGGGTGGGGTGGGGCCTGGCCCCTTGCCCAGGGTCCCTCCGCCAGCCAGCGACGCCCCTGTCCAGCGGTAGTTGTTAGTGGAAGACTGGAGACTGAAGATTAAATGGAGTTGGTGCTGCTACATTTTATCACCTTTAGCCCTCCCCATGCTGTGTGTAGTTTTTATAAATCAAAATGGAGTTGAATCACAGGTCAGTCCAGGTGACTCACTGAGCAGGTTTCTCTCTTGGCTCATTGGGCTTGTGGTTCCCTTATTGGGCCATTATGGAGACAATGACTGTAGATGTCCAACCTGGGGAGTTTCCCAGAATCAAATAAGTTGAAACTCAGAAATAACAGATATATTCCTAACTTCTATCACAGACGTGACATTTACATATAAACACTATAATCACTGTAAGCAATTTACAACCTTATGATTGGTGCCAAACATGGCATAGCTCCTATGGATTATTGCAACTATGAAATATTAATATGAAAAGGTATCATAAATGGCTCTCTAAGTTCTAACAGCATCAGACCCCCATTATGATGAGATTATTATCATCATCTTTCCTTTCCCAGAGCCAGGGATAGACCCCATGAATGCTGGAACTCCTTGCTGCTTTAACCACAAGACCCCATTTCCCTCCCAGAGGTATTGCCTAGGTGGGCTGTAATCCTGTGTGATTCTGTAGGCTGTGACTGGCAAGGTGGCTGTGGGGAGGTGATTGTTAATGTCCAGAATTCACAGGCAGGGAAACAGGGAGAGAAGATCTCCCCCCTTCTTCTGCTAGTCCTGGGCCTGGAGCCTCTCTTCCATCAAGGATGGTCTTTCTTGGGGGAAGAGGTCCCAGACTCAGGGCCTGCTTCAGTTCTTCTGGGGCTGTGGCAATAGGTCAGTTTCCTCCCAACCCTGCCATCAAATGAGCAGCTTCATGTACCCCCAGATGGAACCTTTGCTTTAAGCTGTTGAGGTAAGGCTGGCTGGCCCCAGAATGAGCCCTTCAGCACTGAGTTCCTGTTCAGGGGAGGGATGTTCACCTGCTCACTGATGCAAACAATGAAGGTTTCTGTTTTATGTCAGTTCAGGCTCTGTTTTTTCTAAAAGAGGAACCAGCCAGGAAACAGAAGCAGAACCTGCCAATTCACATTTGGTTGCAGGATTGAGGAGACTTAGTCCGGTAAGGTCAGGAGTTCAGAGCTTCAGAGCAGGACTAGGACCAGACCAAGGCTCCTGGGGGCCCAAGTCTGTCCATTCTTGTGACCCCTCCATTGTGGCAGTGCCCAGTCTGGAGGGTGCAAAACATGGCAGTTCTCAGGCACACCAGTACCTGGGTCCAGATGGGCACAATTCATTTCAGTGTTAAATGAAGGGACTTGAGGCTATGGTGATTGGGGGTAGGTCTCAACACCTGTGGGACAGTGGCTCGCAGTGTTGTAACTGGAGCTGGGAGTGCTCGGTTTTTTGGCTAAATGAAACATAGCCAATTTCTTTTGCTTAATTTAGTCTTGATGCTCTGGAGGACATGCTGCCATTTGTGTTTCAGGAAATGACCAATAAGTTTATTTATGTCTGCTTGGGCCTCAATATATGCAGATTCTGTAGGAACACATCTAGTTAATTAAGTTTCATGGAGACATTTAGAAACTTTTGATTGATGTCTTATTGTCTTCTAACAAGGATAAAGAGAGGTTAGACTCTTGGGCTATGAGAGGTTAGACTCTTGGGCTATGTTCATATGTAAACTGTTGTTTCAAAATAAGTTATTTCAAAATGAGTTATTTTGAAATAAAGTCCTTATTTTGAAATAAGTTAATTTGAATAAAGAAAATGTTAATTCAAATTAAGGGAAAACCTGCTATCGGAACGGCTGTTGTTTTGAAATGGTTATTTCGAAATAAGGCCTTTTGGACATGTTGTTTTGAAACAGTTGTTTTGAAACAATGGTGTTGTTTCAAAACAATGTGTCCAAACACCGTTGTTTCGAAACAGCCATTTCGAAACAACGGCTATTTCGATTTCAAGCGAGGTTTTACTGTTTCGAAATAACGTCCATTATTTCGAAACAATGGGTCCCGTTATTTTGAAATAATGGAACGTCGTGTGGACATAAGGAATTTTATTTCGAAACAACGGCTGTTGTTTTGAAATAAAACTCTTGTCTGAACACAGCCTTGGACTCTTTGGGATCTCTTGTTGGACACAGCTTCTGAATCCTCCAGTCAGAGTTGTCCTTAGAGGGGGGTGAGAACAGTTATTACCCTGTGGCCAACGGTTCCATGGGCCCCACACAGCCCCGCTGCGAGCAGGAGAGAGTGGTGCCCATACCACTGCACCCCCCCCCACTGCTGCACTGTCCCCTGCCCTTTCCTCACTGCCTTTGGCAAGAAGGCAAAGGCAGTGGGGCAGGGGCAGGACTGTGGAAGGAGCCCGGCCTC
Organism: Podocnemis expansa; assembly: GCA_007922195.1. Classification (NCBI taxonomy): domain Eukaryota; kingdom Metazoa; phylum Chordata; order Testudines; family Podocnemididae; genus Podocnemis; species Podocnemis expansa. The sequence goes on from ML682267.1 coordinate 552,810, forward strand.
TGCACTGGCCCTCCCCTCCTAAGGCCCTCCATTCCACATCTAGGCCACCCTCCCCACCCTTCCAGGGTGGAACAGCCTGTCCAAGGGCAGGGCAGGAGAATGGAGCCTGGCCTCTCGGCTGGTCTACCCTGCCCTTACCAAAGAGACAGAGTTGCAAGCCCAGGGGAGGGGAGGAGCCGGAGCCTCTGGCCTGGCCTCTGGCCACTCTGCCCTGCACCCCCAGCATGGGGGTCAGGAATGGCACTACCATTTCTGCCCCCCCCCCCCCCCCGCAAGCACAGCAGATGCTGGCACAGACGAATGATGTCAGAGCGTGCCACAATAGCGCTGTCCCCATTCTGGCACCCCTCAAGCGTCGGCGCCCCCCTGGAACACTTACCAGGCTTACAGTGTTGCGCCAGCACTGATGGGGGTGCAGAGGCCCTCCGCAGGTCAATATGTCCTAGGCCTCATCCCCAGGGACAGCCCTGCCTCCAGTGACAGCTGGAAAATCAGACCAATAGAAAAGCTGCTGCTTTTTCTGCTTGAAAGCTTCCCCAGACTTCAGTAATTATTAAGGGTTGAGGGCTGGGTTGTACTAACTCGTTAAGGACGTGTGGAAGTGCTCGAGCCTAAGTAAAATACAGCTTTGTAGTGAAAGCACTTTTGTGTTATATTGTTTCTCCCAGTCCACTTATTGGCTGGATGGCCTTGTCTCCATTTGGCTTATTTCCTGACACCACCTTGCACAAAGTAAAGTTACCATGAGCGTTGGGTTGGCAGACCCCAGGTAACAGAGACACTGTCCATTTAGTTTAACAAAGCGAAGTATAAGAGGTGATTTACTCACAGTCAGCAAATATCTGCACATAGAACAAATAATTAAAACTGTTTTTTCAATCTATCAGAGGAAGGACCAACACAATTCAATGGCTATAAGTTAAAGCTAGACAAAATGAGACTGGAAATAAGGTGTCAATGTTTAAAAGTGAGAGTAACAAACCAGTGTATAATTTACCAATGGGCATGGTGGATTCTCCATGGCTGCCTATTTTTAAAACAAACTTACTTGCTTTTCTAAAAGCTCTCCTTTAGGAAGACATTTGAGGAAGGTCTGTTTACCAAGTTATGGAGCAGTGTCATGAGACGAACATCTGTGCACCCCTAGATTATGATCTATATGATTTTTCTGGTCAGTTATGCACTGTGATTGCACAATTTTATGCCAATTAGGACATACAAGGTGCCTTCACGAATGTTCATAACATATTCTATATGATTACTATGATATCATGTTTCCTGCAGCATCATGCAAGTTCATAGACATCTAACATGTTTTCCATGGCTCAGGAGGGTGGGGGACAGACCAAACTCTCTTCCATCAGCATGTAAACAGCCACAGCTGTGAGCAAGTAAGTCCCTGGAGGAGGCAACAAACATATGCTAATTGAGGTCCCTGACTCAGACAGGACAGAGATCAACTCTGCTCAGAAAGGGAAGGGTTCGGGGGTTTGGAAACAAAGAAAGGGACTTGGACTGATTTGGGGATTTTTTGCCTGAGACACACCATCTTGAAACAACTTCAAGCAAGATCTGGGCCACACCTGGCCTCACACAGAGACTGACTGTACAAACATCTGGCAATAGAACTTGTTGAGCATAAACTTGGACTATGAGATCAGTTTAGGTAGAGATATTAGTTTAGTATGCGTGTTTTACCTTTTATTTCCTTGTAGTCACTTCTGACTCATTTATATTATGTTTCCACCTTGATTGGTCATTTTCTCACTTAGAATTGTAATGTGATCAATAAACTAGCAGTTGTTTTATCTAAAGCTGCATTATCTTTAGTGGGTGTGAGTGAAGAAACCTGGGCATAATGCATTTCTTTGTTAAATGGATGAACATGAGTGGATGGTGATTGGGAGTGGGTCCCAATCCCTGTAGGACAGTGGATCCTACTGCGGTAACTGGGGCTCGGGGTCATCCCTGGGGAATTGTTCTCTTTGTGCCTGGAGAGAGCATGCTCACTGCCTTGGACCAATCACGTGAAAGAGGATTGTGTGGGCTGACGCTGAAGTGAGTGGTCACCTGGCAAAGTTGGGTGAACCAGGGTTCAGGAGTGGACACCGCAGGAGGGGGGTCAGAGCAGCACACAAGACTGCATCTGGGGAGCAGCCTGTCAGCAGAAGATCAGATGAGGTGATCACTGTGGTGCCCTGTGGGCTTAAAAGCTGTAAATCTGTGACTGTCTAGGTAGTGGATTTTGTTCCAACCAGTGGATCATCTTAGACATTAATCTGCTGCAACAAAGAGCCCAGTATCAAATATTTGTTCCTCTTCTAAGTATTTAGAGATTGTTATCAAGTCACCCCTTCCTCTTCTTTTTGATCAACTGAATAGAATGAGCTCCCTGAGTCTTTCTCTGTGAAGCCTGGTGTCTACTCCATTAATCATTCTTGTGGGTCTTCTTTGAAGCCTCCCAACTTATCTACATCCTTCTTAAATGGCTGGCACCAGAGCCAGAGGCCAGATACAAGCAATGGTTGTAATCCAGAGGGAAAGTCACCTATCTGTTCTAAGTGGGCATTCCCATGGTGCGGCATCCCAGGGTGGGCTTGGCCATTTTTGACCCTGGGGATTCATGTTGAGCTGGAAAGTGCTCACAAATTCTGGCCTGAGGCTTGCAGGCAAATGACAAGAAGTGAAGGTAGTTAAGAGATCGGGCTGTGGTTTGTGTAGTTTTTAGTATGGAACAAGGGTTTGCTTAGCGTTTGTTGTCCTATGACATGGGTAAGTGCCCCACGGCAAAGGCAGGACTGAGAATCTCACTTTTTTGACTCCCAGTGGGGCTCTTCTCTCTCTTCTGGAACCTTGCTCTGTGCAGTTGGCTGTACATGACTGCATCTCAGCTGCAGCTGTCCTAAGGGGGCCCTGTCTCTCAGTACAGGATGTGGGTAGCTGAATAGCGATACCTCACTTGGGCCCAGCAGGAGAATGTGGTTTGCATGGTATCTTTCTGCAGCAATGGCTGTCAGAGGCCTTCCCAGCTTTGCAGATATGATCAAATCTAACCATGTGCTGTGATCCTCTTGCTTCCTTCTGCTGCTGTTCCACTCCTATAACAGTGACTTCTTGCTCTGGCATGAGCCAGTCTGTGAGAGTCACAGGCATCACAACAAACACCTGAGATGCTGCATCTTCCCATGACATTAGTAAGGATATGAGGCAAAACCTCCAACTGCATCCCTGTACCTCATTCTGCACCATCCACTGTTCCCTGGATCTCTTCCTTTCTTACTGCCCTATCCCCCCCCATCTGCTTTGGGTAGATCCAATTCAAATGATTTGAGGGCCCTGTTGTCAGATCTCTCCCCTATTTCTGTTTTAAATTGTCAAACGTGTGTTTTTGTGTTAATTCAATCATGGGTCACCTTCATGTCTGCTTTTATTAGGTATATCATGGTAACAGCTACAGACTCCTTGACCAGTGTTTGGTCCTCATCACACTAGGGTCTGCATAGACCCAAAGGGCAAAACAGACTCAGCTGCAAGAAGCTCTAAATAGATGAATGTTTTCTGGGGAAACTGAGGCCTGGGGAAGTGATGTGATGTTCAAATTTCCAAGCAGGTCATTAGTAGTCTGATAGAAGCCAGGAGTCCTGACCCCACCTCTATCTTACCGCTAAAATTGACTTGAGTAATATCTTTAAAAAAAATATATTTTGTCTTGTTCCCATTCTCTTCACCGTCTAGTGTTTTGTCAGGTGACTTTTCATCATCTTCATCACTTCAATCTTACTTTTCTTCTGCTTCAAAGTCACTCTCCATCACTGGAGGATTTATAAGGGTCATTTTTGTTTGGAATTTTGACTGCTCCACTAACTCACTCCCTAAAATTGCCCAAACCACAACAAAACTCCACTTCAAAATGAAGAGCTTGGTGGGAAGGGAGAAAAATGGTGAAAAACTATCATTAGTTAACTTATTATTAGCCATCATTAGTTAACAAACTTTTTATAAAACAGGCAGGAACAATTACCTGTTCTGAGAAGCTAATTGCAAGAAGATTATTTGGGAATCTTGGAGAGGCTCCAGGGGTCTCTTTTGTATTTCTTTCTCTGCATTTTGTCCATCGCTCCCTGTCTGGAAATCAAAATGTTTAGTGAGGAGCAAATGTGGGTTTTTAATATAGGCTTTAGTCAAATAAAAGGATATTAATGTGAATACAAAAAGTATTTGGGACACAGTCTAGACATCACAAATCCTTCTTGGTTAAATGATCCTTTCTGTCCCTTCTGATCCTCTGGTTCTGTGATTCTTCAATTCTAAGGTCTTTGAATCATTGGTTCCATTTGCCTACAAGAATCTGATCTGACCTGAGTTCAGCTCATGATCTGGGATGCTTTGTAAATTCTGCGGACCCTCATTGCATCGTCATCATCATCTCTTTCTCTCTCTGTCTTTCTTCTCTTCTGAAGACCTTTACATTAGTCTTCCTTCTCTGCTCAGTACAACATCTGCACTGCTGACACTGATACCGAGACCTGATGAACAATAGAGAAGTTGTGACTGTGTCTCCTCTCAGAGTGATAGTCTTAATTTTCTTTCTGGTATTGCATGGTTTTGCCTTCCTCATCAGGGTGCTATCGAATGACTATGTCCTCTTCATCACTGGCTGTACTGTGGAGGGGATGGTCAATGCCACATGGTTCCTAAACGAGGCCATGGCTGATTTCATCTTCATCATCGTCCTGCCCCTTAGAGTCAACTTCCATCTTCACTCAGCACTTGGATTGGGCCAAGATGTTGAGCAGTACTGTTACCTCTCTCTACATATTTCTGGTGCCTTTCTCCTCTTGTACCTCAGTATTGATTGCTGCATCATTGTGGCACACGCAGCTTGGGCCTGGAACCACTACACACCCCACCTGGCTTTCTGGATGGTTCTGGGCATGTGGGCCCTGTCTCTTGGGCTTGACTTGCAGTACAGTAATCTCTCAGAATCTCTGCTTTCACCTAGCAGGATCACGATTCATTTCCTTCTGGAAGCTGGGAGGCTGAATGCCACCACTGCTATCCAGTTCCTGGTTGGGTTTCTGATTCCATTAGCCTTGACCTTGATTCCAATCTTCTGTATTATTCTAGCTGGCAGGCTGAAAAGGAACAGTCTGATCCAGTCCACCAAATAGCTCAAGATCCTTCTTGGCTTGGTCTCACCATCTGCATCTCCTGGTTACTATATCACGTCTTCCTGCTGCTCTCACTTAGATACCATCTACCTTTTCTGAACTTAGACTGGTCCTTTTCTTCTCTTCTGATGTATTTCAACAATTGCCTCAACCCCATCTTCTACCTCACCATGGAGGATGAGTTTCTGAGGTAATGGGAGCATGACTGATACCCCCAAACTGCTAACACTCTGGGGACAGAGCTGGCTGAGTAAGGGAAGGGAAGGAATTGTCAGTATATCCACAGAGGAAGATAAAGAATTCTGTTTGCTGGAACCCTTAGCTTCCTCTAGTCTCCACAATTGTCATTTTGAGTGATTATTTTGGGGGGTGTTATTCAGAGAAAAGCCTCAAGATGGATTAAAGAACCAGAAAACCTGCTTTACAGTGATAGATGCAAGGAGCTCAGTCTACTTAGCTTAGCAAAGCGACATTTAAAAGGAGATTTGATCCGGGTCTATAATTAAGTACCTACATGAGAACTAAATATTTTATAATAGGCTCTTTAGTTGAACAGAGGAAGGTACTTCTGAACCTCTTTGGCTCAAGGCCACAAATATAATTTTTACAACACTGACAGGTCACCAGCCTCTGCCAGTAGCCCCCCTCCCTCTCACACCGCAGCCAGAAGGAAGGAGAATCTCCCATCCCCCTAGCTGCAGCAAAAAGTCGAACCGGAAATGTGCTCTGCCTGTGTACTTAGGCAGCAGCTGCCTTCTGCAGCCAGAGGGACAGATCATTGCTCCCCTTCTCTGCTTCAGCAAAGACCCAAAGTCTAGGTATCCAGATAAAGGGCTTTGTTGTGCTCTCTGCTACTGTCAGGAGAAAGGGAATGCTAATCTCCCATCCCCTTGGTTGCAGCGAGGTCCCTACACCAGCAATGGGCTATACCTGGGGACGTAGGTAGTGGCTCCGTTCTGCCAAGGCTGTGTAGGGATCCATTCATAAAATCAAAATAACTTATTAACTGATTTTAAAGTGAATTTTTAAAATTAAATTATTAACAGACTCATATCAATAAAAATATTTTCATTCAAGAAACACCTCAGGATGCTCATTATGAAAACTCCTTGCAACCAGGGGGACTGAAAACAGGGGAATTTGAGAGGGAGTTTGTGGAGGAGTTTGGTGAGGCCACGATGGTGAAGAGGAACCGCACTGCTTGTGCCAGCACCACTTTGGTCTCATCCACCTGTGCATGTAGCCAGACAGACATCCTGAGCATGGATATCTCTACCTAGATCCTGGTGTGGACTTGCAGGGACTGTGGCCTGCATTTCTGTGTCTCTGACAGAGGCTGGGGAGATGAATCAGTGTGACAGGTGTTTTCTGGTGGAATCTCTCAGGAAGCAGATGGGAGAGTTACAGGAGGAGGTGTCTAGGCTAAGGAGTATCCATGCCCTGGAGAAGTTCCTTGATAGCATCCACGAGGAGACATGCAAGGAGGAGGATATTATCCAGGTGCCGAAGACTACTGCTGCACCACTGGAGATGGATGGGATGCCTATGGCAGAGGGAGGACACTGGCAGCTGGTTATCTCTGGCAGCAGACAGTGCTCCACCCCTGCTCACATCCCACCTTCCATTATGGTGAAGAACCATTATGCAGCGCTAGAGACGATGGATGAGGTGGAAGAGGAGACGCCATGCACACCCGAGGCTGGGAGGATCACAGCCACGAAAGCTAGGAGGAAACGTAGGGTTGCGGTGGTTGGGGACTCACTTCTGAGGGGGGCAGAGGCACCCATCTGTTGCCCTGACAAAGCCTCCCGGGAGGTATGCTGCCTGCCGGGTGCCCACATCCAAGATGTTACAGAGGGATTGTTGAGAATCATCCACCCCTCTGAGTACTACCCCATGCTACTCATCCATGTGGGGACCAATGATACTGCAAGAGGTGATCCTTGGCAGATCAATGGTGTCTACAGGGCTCTGGGAGCATGGGTGAAGTAGTTCGGAGCACAGGTGGTGTTCTCCTCAATCCTTCCAGTCAAGGGTAGGGGCCTGAGCAGAGACAGATGCTCCTGGAGGTGAATGCCTGGCTGCAAAGATGGTGTTGTCAGGAGGGCTTTGGCTTCCTTGACCATGGAGTGCTATTCCAGGGACAAGGACTGCTAGCAGAGATGTACTCCTGTTGAGAAAGGGGAAGAGCATATTTGGACGTCGACTGGCTGACCTAGTGAGGAGGGCTTTAAACTAGGTTTGGAGGTGGAAGGAGACCAAAGCCCACAGGTAAGTGACAATGTGGGAGACCTGGGGGAAGGGATGGAACTTGGGGGGTGCTGGGACTGTAATACCCGGGATAAAAGAGAAGGTAGTTGGAACATGGGGGAGGGAATCAAATAATTGTGTTAGATGTTCTAATGAAGCTTTAATACCTGAGGCAATTGTGGGAGGACAATGTCAGGAGAAAATGCAAGGAGGTAGATGCAATAAAATTGAAAATCTACACAGGAAAATAGGGCAATCAGCCTGGTATCTTAGGTGCCTGTCCATGAATGTGAGGAGACTGAGAAACAAGCAGGAAGAATTGGTAGTACTGGCGCAGACAAGAAACTATGATATAATTGGAATAACAGAGACATGGTGATAGCTTGCATGACTGGAGCTCTGCCATGGATGGGTATAAATTGTTCAGGAAGAACAGGCAGGGAAGAAGGGGGGGGGGAGTAGTGCTATATGTAAAAGAGCTCTATGACTGCTCAGAGCTCCATTATGGAAGTGGAAATGAGCCAGTTGTAAGTCTGTGGGTTAAGTTTAGAGGAGAGGGCAACAAGGGGGATGTTGTGGTGGGTGTCTGCTATAGACCGCCAGACCAGAAGGAGGAGGTGGATGAGGCAATCTATAGACAACTGGCAGAAGTTTCCAGATCACAGACTCTGGTTCTCATGGGGGACTTCAATTACCCTGACAGCTGCTGGGAGGTCAATATAGCAGTGCATAGAAAATCCAGGAATTTTTTGGAGATTGTTGAGGACAAGTTCCTGGTACAAATGCTGGAGGAAACAACCAGAGGCCTTGCACCTCTTGACCTGCAGCTCACAAACAGAGAAGAATTGATTGGGGACATAGAAGTGAATGGCAACCTGGGCAGCAGCAACCATGAGATGATAGAGTTCAAGATGCTGATTAACAGAAAAAAGGAAAGAAGCAAAACACAGACCCTGGACTTCAGAAAAGCAGATTTTGGCTCCCTCAGGGAACTGATGGCCAGGATCTCTTGGAAGACTGATCTGAAGGGGAAAGGCATCCAAGAGAGCTGGCTGGATTTTAAAGAAACCTTGTTAAGGGCACAGGAAGATACCATTCCTATGAGCAGAAAGAACAGCAAATGTGGAAGGCACCCAGCGTGGCTTAACAGAGAACTCTGCATTGAGCTAAAGCATAAAAAGGAAGCTTATGGGAAATGGAAGCTTGGACAGATGACTAAGGAGGCATATAAAGATATTACTTGGGACTGCAGAGATAAAATCAGAAAGGCCAAAGGACAATTGGAGTTGTGCCTAGCAAAGGATGTGAAGGATAACAGGAAGGGGTTCTACAAGTATGTTAATAACAAGAAGAGGATCAAGGATGGCATAGGTGTTACGTGTTAGCTCTGTGTTCTTTAGGAATCAGAGCATAGTATCCAGCCTGTGCTCTCCACTCCCCCAGACCTCCCCCAACCTGTGCTTGAACTGAAAACCAAAAACAGTAAGAAGGAAGTGGAAGACATCTTTATCTACCCATATCCAAAAGCCATCAGCACAGTTAATGGAGCTTCATTTGCATTGACTATGGAAAGCCAAGCTCAAAAGCAAGAACTGCACTGAACCCTGGGATCGAAGAAGCAGGAACCGCACTGAACTCTGGGATTGAAGAAGCAGGGAAACATTGCCTGATGGGGAATCTCACACCAAAACAAACAAAATCAGCAATTATCAGACCATTCTAATCAGAGACATGGTAATTGATACCCAAAATACTGAGTCTGCCTGATTGTATTGTGAGCTTCCCTGAACCATCACACCCAGCCAGGAATGTGTATTAGCCAAGTAAACAAGCCCTTAGAAAAAACCTTGATTGAGTACTGTGTGTCCTGGGCAAGTCCTGATTAGATCCTGTCTGAATCCTGTGTGAGTCTGGATTGAGTCCTGAGTCCTGATGCTTGGATCTAAAGCTGTATCATTTCTACTGGGACTTGGCTTTTCTTCTTCTTTGCTGATTGCTGTGGGATCTTTGTTTCCATCTAGCCTCTGACCCTGATCTGCACAACCTGGGAACCTCTCTGCTACACAGAGTGGTGAGACCCCCCCACAACCTCTCTCTATCTCTTCTCCCCCCACCCCCATTGTTTAATTATGACTTTCTTTCTCTAGGCCTGATAGAGTAGAATCTAGGTAATATTGTATCTGGGTGTTTTTCTTTCCTTGTAGGTTTATTAATGCTGTAACTGGGTATTTTGGGGTATTCATCTCTCCTTTTGTAATTATTAATATTAGTGCAAGTTTTAGATACCTAGCAATAAAATGCCCCTTGTAATCAAGCCAAGTTTTCAGACTCTCTTAAGACATCATTCCCTCTCCTTTGTAGTCTTGGTTTCTTTATTTTGCTTTGCGGCAACACTTCTATTACCTAGCCAAAGATCCCTGTGGTGCCCACAACCCTGTAAGGTTTGCTCATTGATGGGGATAGTAGCCTGATTGACTCCAGGGGCATATAAGGGTGACAGCTGAAAAGTGTTGTTTTGACCCAGCCTGATTGAGTCCAGGGGCATATAAGGATGACAGCTGACAAGTGCTGTTTTGACCCAGCCTGATTGAGTCCAGGGGCGTATAAGGGTAGCAGCTGAGAAGTGCTGTGTGACCCAGCCTGCTCAAGATCCATAATCAAGCCTAGTTTGGTGCGGTACAGGGGCACATAAGGGTAGCAGCAGAAGTGCTGTGTTACCCAACCTACTGAGTTCAGGGACATATAACGGGTCAGCTGAGAGTGCTGATAGACCCAGTCCACTCAGACACACCTTGTTAATTGATGAATGCATATATTGGGGTGGTTATTTGGATTTGGGGGTTGGAAGAATCCAGTCCTGGGAAATCTAGGTCTTGCAAGGGTTGCTCCACTGGGAGAGAGCTTGCAGAAGGAAGAAATGAGCTCCATATGGAAACAGAAGTGACACAAGCAGCACACTAATAGAATTACTATCTTCCCCAAAGAGAAAGTAACCCTAATAAATGAGCATACCCCGAGTTGGTAGGCAAAGTTGGTAACATAGGTGCCTTACTGAATGGGGCAGGTAGCCTCTTGATGGAGGATGAAGAAAAAGCTGAAGTGCTCAATGCTTTTTTTACTTCAGTTTTCACAAGCAGGGTCAGCTCCCAGCCCACTACACTAGGTATGGTAGACTGGGGAGAAGAAGAGAGGCCCTTGGTGACAGAAGGTCAGGTTAGGGACTACTTAAAGAAACTAGATGTGCACAAGTCCATGGGGCCGGATGAACTACATCCGAGGGTGGTGAGGGAGCTGGCTGATGAGATAGCAGTACCGTTGGCCATTATCTTTGAAAACTCATGGCGAACAGGGGAGGTGCCAGAGGACTGGAAAAAAGCAAATATAGTACCTATCTTCAAGAAAGGCAAAAAGGAGGATCCAGGGAATTACAGACCTGTCAACCTCACCTCAATCCCTGGAAAAATCATGGAGCAGGTTCTCAAAGAATCCATCCTGAAACACTTGGAGGAAAACAGAGTGATCAGGAACACTCAGCATGGGTTCACCAAAAGTAAATCATGCCTGACCAACCTCATCGCCATCTATGACAAGAAGACTGGATTTGTGGATGCGGGAAAAGCTGTTGATGTGATATACCTCAACTTTAGCAAGACTTTTGATATGGTTTCCCACAGCATTCTCATTGGCAAATTAAGGAAGTATGGGTTAGATGCGTGGACTGTAAGGTGGATAGAAAACTGGCTAGATCAACGGTTTCAGCGTGTAGGAATCAATGGCTCCATGTCAAGTTGGCAAGCAGTAACAAGTGGTGTGCCCCAGGGGTCGGTCCTGGGGCCAGTTCTGTTTAATGTTTTCATTAATGATCTGGATGATGGGATAGATTGCACACTCAGTATGTTTGCGGATGACACTAAGATGGGGGGAACGGTAGACACCCTGGAGGGCAGGGACAGGATTCAGGGAGACCTAGACAAATTGGAGCAGTGGGCCAAGAGGAATCTCATGAGGTTCAACAAGGACAAGTGTAAAATCCTGCACTTGGGACGAAAAAACCCCATGTACTGTTACAGGCTGGGGAGTGATCAGCTAAATAGCAGCACTGGAGAAAAGGACCTGGGAGGCATGGTGGATGGGAAGCTGGATATGAGTCAGCAGTGTGCGCTTGCTG
>ML682267.1:574398-621300 GCA_007922195.1 Podocnemis expansa
CTTCTCCAGTACTTGGAGAACCTAAACAAGTTGACTGGAAGTCCCAGGGATGGTCTGATCCACCACCCTCCCTCCCAGTCCTATCTTCTGATCTCCCTGACTCCTGATGTTTAGCAACAGAAACCTGTAGGAGATAGGGAATGATATGCCTTGTCAGAGGAGGAGAATTTTTATATGTCCTCCTCATATGGTCTGTGAGCTTTTAAGAGGATCTTGCCAGCACCTTGATTCGTTTGTAGGGAACACTGCAGGTGAATGAATGTTCATTTTACCGTTTTAATGCAGAGGGGTATGAAGGAGTTGTTGTATCACAACATGGTATGGGGCCTGTGTGTGGTGGGAGAGTGGTACAGAGGCTAAACACTCTGGACCAGGATAATCCATGATAATCTACATGGTCAGACCACATTGGTGCCTAGACAGTTGCTGTCTAGAAACTGACAGCTTCAATTTTAGTCATCAGCTGGCATGGCCCCAGGGAGCATATTTCCTTTTGGAAACATCACATCTCCATGTTTCCAAAATTTCCATTTCATGTGGAACTTCCCCACTTCAAAATATTTCATGTGAATTCCAGTTTCAAGTGGGGCCCAGGATAGGGGTAGGGCCTGTTGGGTCATGGGGTGGGGGAGAGGTTGTCTGTTGTGGGTGTGGGCTATTGGGGGTGGACCCATGACAGGGGCAGGGTCTAGCACAGGTGGAGCCTGTGGGCCTGTGCCCCGGGTCTTTTTGCTATCCAGCAACACCCCTGCCTTACCCCTTCCCCAGCTGTCAGACCTGCTGCTACCTGGCCACAGCACAGGCTGCTGCTCTCACCCTGAGCATGATCCGAGCATGTGCAGGGAGAGAAATTTTAAAAACTCCGAGGCTGGTGCAGCTCCCTGCCTGCCAGAAGACTGTGTCTTTTAGTCAGGTAGGGGCTGGGGTTGCTGGCTATGCACAGCTGGCAGTGTTGCCTGCATGGGTGAGCAACAGGGCTGTGCACCCATACAGCTTACAGGGAACCCTGAGGCAAGGTGACACAGCAGGATCTATAGACTCACATTAAAACTAAAGTCTATAAAAAGATGGGTGAGAATGGAATGTTCTGGGTAATGGTCTGCTTATCAACATCAAAGAGCATTGGTGTGTGCCCCGTAGAGACCATGTTCTTCCTTGTGCCTGGCTTCTCTGACCAGTTAGCTCCTGTGAGCTGTGAACACCAGCAACACACTCAAGCTGCAATCACCAGCTATGGTCAGGACTGGAAACTGTACATGGCTAGCCACACACAGTTCTGGCTATGTGCTTGCTTGGGGCATATATGCAGGTGCACTGGGAAAACAAATTTCATATTGTGCCACCATTGTCTGCAGGAAAGAAACATAGAAGCCAATATCTCACTCCTTACAGTCAGCAAAGGTGCTAGGAGGCATCTCCTCATGCAAGTAGCTTCAAACGGGGTCCCTATGCTTCCTAACTGTGTGCTGCTTTGTATCTGACTAAGTGGGGTGGAGCTCACAAATGTTATACCTGAAGAAATCTGTTAGTCAATAAGGTGCCACAGGACTCTCATCATGTGCTGCTGTGGTTCCCACTCAAGCGATTTCTATTTGGCGGGGGAAACTGTCCTTCAGTGGGGAACGGAAACACAGCTGCTCTGCTGATGAATCTGAGGCAGGGACTCAGGGAGTACTTCTAAGAAAGTTTCCTTGAACTCACACCAGAGGATACCTGTGAAATCTCAGTGCGTATTAACATGCGTCTCAGCTGCAGTTTGTAGATGTGCAAGGGAATGGGAAGGCACATGCAACCGAAGCTACTCCTGTGTTTTTCTATCCCTTGTATGTTAGACAAACTGAAGACCCTCATGTCTCCTGTACACAAGTAGCATCAGCTCCAAACACTCACCAGAGCTCTCCATCTTGAATACCTGAGCTGAAGGCCAGGGACTGACTGCAGCCTTCTGTGATGGAGATGTAGAACCTGGCCCTTTGCTGCTGCTGACTCTGCCTGGCAGATGGGTTACGTCTCCACAGCAGCCCTCCAGATCCTTACCCACCCCTAACCCACTCCCCACAGCAGCCCCCAGATCCTTCCCTGCCCCTACTCTGCTCCCTACACTAGCCCCTGATCCCTCCCTTCCTCCCACACTACTCCCCACAGAAACCACCCTAGATTTTTCCCTGCCCTTCACACAGCACCCTCCCCCAATTTCCTTCCTGTCTGAGTAGAAGCAGACTCCATGCCCCACCCCAGAAGCAGCCAGATCTCATCGGAAAAAGCCTCTGTATATTGTTATCCAAAAGCTTAGATCTGGCAAAGGCAATAAAATCATGTAGCCAGTATATGGCAGCACAAGCACAATTTAGGCACTGGACCCACAGGCTGCATCACAGCTAGGCCGTTGGTTGCCTGAGGGCAGGCTTCAGGTACCCTGACATTCCCCAAGGGCAGGATCATTGCTACATAGGAAAAAGATTCAAGGCACAGGTCCCCAAACTTAGCTCCACTCAGGGAAATATTTCAAGGCTTGTGTGCACCATGGCTCCTGGTGTTACCAGCACTCACTGTCTGTCTGGGCAGAACTGGTTGTGTGCACCATACCTCTGCAAAAACATCATCATCTGTCAGAAATGCTTTGGTATACTAAGACAGGGCTTTCTGCAAATGCTTTCCAGAGGTTTCTGCTCAGATTGTATGTGCCCAGTGCAGCCATAAGGACCTCAGTGAATTTTATCCATTCCACAGTTATTGCTAATAACTCTTTTCCAACTGGAGGAGATCCCTTCTCTGTCATGAACAATGCTCTGCTACAAAACACAAGAGCCCTTGCAGCCTGGTATCCCTTAGACCTGTCACTCAGTAGCTACACGGATCCCTCTGGATTGTCAGATTTCAGAACTGGAGTCCAGAAAACCCCCTATTACTCCCTGCAATGCTTGCTTGGGTTGGTCTGACCACTTCCATAAGGAGTTTCGCTGTGTCAGCTTGTCTCAGGATCACACAGCTCTAAGACAGATGATAGCAATACACTGGACTCCTTTAACATCCCTGGATTTGGAATTTCTCTGCCTTCAGGTATTTGGTGGTCAGCAGATGTCTGAAATCTTCCTCAGTATCTCTGTAAAGTATTGTAACAATTTCCAGAAGCTGGGTTCAGTAGAACAGTAGAATCTGTTTCTACTCCACTAACCTACACATGGACACTCACCCGGGGTCCCAAATGGTGAGCAGTGGCCATGGCATGAGGAGGAAGAAGTGGCCAGCCTCACTCAGTACCCCACTAGTCTCTTGGTGTTATTAGGGAACCCCAGCCAGTGGGTCTGGCCTGGGCTATATGATCTACTGATGCAGCAGATGTCTGACAGCTGCCCATGCAAGAGTCCCTAATGATGTGGGGGCAGCATCACCCAGGAAGGACAAAGCAACATAGAGCCCTCTGTGCAAGGGGCCCTGGGGCTGCAGGGTCTATGGAAGGGGAAGTATAAGGACTATGCAAGGGACGTGGGAGCATTCACCATTTTTTCAACCATGCCTCATCCATCCTCTTCCTTCTAGCAGTAGCAGGAGGAGGAATCAGCCTCTTTCCTTCTCTCCCCGACACAGAGACCCTCAGTCAGCAGCTGAAGGGAGAAGATCTGGTCCGAGAAAAAGATTTGACCACAGAAGAAGAAGCTGAAAAGGAGGAAGATCTGACTGTGGAGGAAGCTAACCTGAGGATAGTCATGGGGTATCCGAAGGCTGGCGTCATGGTAAGAACATTGCCTAGCTTAGTGGCAAATTAGTCTGTCCTCATCCCATCACAGCTCCTTATGGGAGTTCCAGAGAATCCCCAGCCCATAACAGGAACATTGTAAGGCCACCCTCCCACCTGCCTTCACAGGTCACTGGCATGTTCCCCACAATCACCACCTTGGCCATCACCCCACCTGAGTCTTTTGTCTTCTTCCCATGCAAGGTGGCTCCTACTCCTGGCCTCCGCCTGCCCCAGATGTTACAGTTGGCTCGGTCTACATACCAATGTGTAGTTTAAGGTTGTAGCAAACAGATGTGGTCACCCTCTGGGAAAAGGCAGCTAAACCTGCAAAATGGCCGGAGGGCAGAGTCAGGCAGGGGCTGTCAGTCAGCCCGGAAGTGGAGGGGCGGGACAGGAAGTATAAAAGGAGAGGCAGGCAGCTCAGTTGAGGCCAGGGCGGTGGTGGGGAAGGCTGCAACTCCGCCTACTCCTGACCCTGCACAGCCCAAGGGAGGAGCTGGGCCCTGGCAGCCCGAACTGGACCCATCGGCCTGGCCAGGGCCACCCCAAGGCAGCGACTGGGGCCCCCATCCAAACCCTGGGTCATTCCCCGCCAGCTGGAGAGACCCCCAGGAGGGGGATTGACGAGGTGGCCAGAGCCGACACCGGACGGGGAGCCTGCACCCCAAGCTACCTCGGAGGACCTGGAGGAGCTACTCCTAGCTGCTGAAGAGCCCAGTGCCTGGCCTACCCCATGCGATCTGGAGGAGCTACCCCTGGCTGACGAGGATCCTGCGCCAGCAACCCCCTCATGTGACCTGGAGGAGCTACCCCTCGCTGAGGAGCTGGACACACTTCCGGACTTGCCTCCACCTGATGAGGTTGAGGGCTTCTACAATGTACCCCTGGGCGACTACCCAGAGGAACTGGACAGCGAGGTATGGCCGAGACGAGGGCCCCAGGGTGGCCAGGGGGAAATCGAGGCTCGGGCCTCCACGGGGGGTCTCCTCGCTGAGGCAGCGTGTTGCGGCCAGGACCCCGCTGACCCATGCACCGAAGCCTCCGGTACTCGGCGGTCAGTGTGTTGCAGCCTGGACCCCACTGACCCAGGCCCCACAGCTCTAGCCCCTCTTGGGGACCTGAGCTGGGACACAGTGGAGTGGGAGGACCCCACACCTCCACTGATCCCATTACCCAGCACCAACCCCCTTCCCTGACTTGCAACCCTTTCGGACGCGAGAGAGCCCTAAACCCCCACTCCTGAGACAGTGATACCCACTCATTGGACCCTGACTGAGGGCCGAAAGACTAGGAGGCCCGCCCCACTCTGGGCGGGCCAAGCCCCTGCCTAGGGCAAGAGGACAAAGGACCGGGTGGTCTTGCCCAACAGGGGCTAGAGACCCGAGGGGAGGATGCCTCCTAACCAAGGGGGCACGGCCTTGCTACAAGGTACATAGCATTCATCACTGTGCAATTTTGCCAGGTTGGTGTCCAGTCTGCAGTTGCTGGCCAGCCTTTGATATCAGTTTTATATCAAGATTGGGTAGCCATTTTTATATCTGTTTGATATTGAGATTGAGTGGTCGTTCTGAGAACTATTTGATATCAAGATTGGTTGGGTCTGTGCTTATGTGTGTACATAGTGCTTGTGCTGGGACACACAAGACAGGATTTGTCCCTTGGACAAAGAGAGAGTTTGGGATCCATCAAAGGTTTTAACCAGTTGAGGAGAAATGGAGGAAAGCTAGGCTTGAGAGAGAGGAAAAGGCCCTAGGACTGGTGTGTGAGAGAGTAAGAAGGTCTGAAGTAAGGTGAGAGAGTAAAGGCTTTGAGAGTAAAGGGGAGCAGAGAGAAAGGACCTTCCCAGATCACTGCAGGCTCAAATATTCTGGTCTGTAAGTTTAACAAGGAAACTGATAGGCAATCAGCCCTTGATCTAATTTAGGTCTTCACACATCCATTCTATCTGAAATATACACCAGTTTATTGATTAAAACATGATTTTACATAGCAAATCACTGTCCAATCACTCAGTCAAGGAGTTCATCACTTCCAGATAAAAGGAGATACTCATTCTAACCTAAAGTTTACTGTTGTAGTCCAGTCCAATCTTACTCATATGCCTGGCCAGTGGTGGCTTTCAGCCAGTCTTTGGTCTTCTGTGGGCAGGGTACAGTCATTAGACCAGGGCACCCGAAGTGTAGCACTTGGGCCGCATGAGTTCTGAAAACAGTTTTTCTGTGGCCCCTGAATAAAAAAATTTAACTAGGTTGCAGTGCTGGAAATAGAAGTAATCCAGCGGAACAGCAGGGAGCCACCCCAGCCCAGGCAGGGATTTTTGAAATCTCCCACTCTGACTGTGCTCTGAGCATGCTCAGGATGAAAGCTCCAGAATGTGGCATGTCCTCTGGAGCAGTGAGGGTGAGGATGTAAGGGAAAGGTTTGAGGATCAGCAAAAGCTGGCGGCGCAGGGTTTGGGGGGTTAGGGAGAGCGTCCAGGACTCGGGGAAAGTGGAGGTACAGGGCAGGGGTTAGGGAAGGTGACAGGGACTTGGAAGTGGTGGCAGTGTGCAAGGGTTAGGGTGGGGGTTGGGACTCGGGGAAAGTGGCTGTGCAGGGCAGGGGTATAAATAAGGGAAGGGGCCGGGGACTTTGGAAAAGTCATGGTGTGGGGTGAGGGGTCAGGGAGCGACAAAAGCTAGTGGTGCAGGGCAGGGGAGCTTAGGGAAGGGGTTGGAGACGTGCAGGAAACTGGTGGTGGGGCAGGGGGAACCAGATCCATCTGGTGGTGGGGATCCAGGTCGATCCCCAGCTGCTGCAGTTAGGGAGCAGGAATTTTGTGGCTCATGAGCTTGCACCAGTCAGGTTCTACAGCCCCCGTGTATGAAAACTTTGAGCACCCCTGCCTTAGACTGTTGCTTTTAGGTGAAGATGTTTCAAGATGGATATTTTCTGGCAAAAAGCCTCCAACAGTTCCCAAAGCAGCTCCTTTTTTCCCCTCTTCTCCATGGTCAGGTGACTCTTCCCTTTTTGGCCAAAGCCCATAGTTTGTATAGCCGTTGTGGTGCATGCCTTCTGGGTTTGTGCTGAGAGACAGCTCTGTTTGTCCTTCCCCAACTGAGCTATGTGAAATACACAGGGATGTGTTTCTCACAGGTACGCAGTTATGGTGCTGCAGGAAACATGCTACTGTAACAACGTTGAGGATGTCATGAGCATTCAAAAAAAGGCTGTACATGCAGGGGTGTTGCAGACCCCCCAAAACATTTGGGGCACAGGCCCCCCCCCACTCACCCTCCTGCGCAAGTCCCCAGGCCCAATTTAGCCCCTGAGCCTGACCAGCCACTGGCCATGGACTGGGTGGGTCCAGCCTTGGGCCTAATATGGCTCACTGGCCCCGGGTCTCAGTGGGAGCCATGACGCAGAACCTGAGGATTTGTAACCCAGTATGGGGTCCCAACTCATCATCTGCAAACCACTGTAGTATGCTTCTGGTGCACTGTTGGGTAAATATTTCCCCAGGTACAGCCTGGAGGACATAAAATTCATAGTGCAGGCCCAGGTGGAAGCTGGTTTATAGTTTAAAGTGACAAAATATATGAAGAAGAGGTTTATTTCACAAGACGTTTCCCCCATGAAACCGGGTTGACTGGTGTCACTTCTATAACCCACTCTCCATTCTTTATCCCATATTTGGCTCAGGACTGATTTCAGACCACCTGGCCCTTAGTTTCCTGAGAGATTCTGTTCAACCTGTTTGAATATTGCCCATTAGGTCTTGCCTGCTGTTCTGGAATGTCCATAGTTGTTCCATGTTCACACAGCTCACGTGGGTGAGGGAAGCAAAAATATCTCCTGTGACAGAACCTCACAGGAATTGTGCTTGGGATCCCCTCTTCTGTTATGGATCATGACTGCCATAGTGGAGTCTGCCTCAATTCAGCCCAGGTCTCCAGACACCCATTCAGCCAGCTCCCCTATGTAGTCTCAGAGGGTCCAATCCATATATGATGGATTCTCACAGGACTTGTGCACTCTGGACTCCTCTCGGCACAGCCAGACAGGATGAAAGCACTTTGGAAGGGGTCTGCCACCCACAGACTCTCATCACACCCACCAAGTCATGTTCTCCATCTGACCTCAGAGGATTCAGCACTCCTGTTCCCCAGGAACTCCCCATGCAAGAGTCCCCTGTGTAGGCTCCCAGGAAATTCCTCCATGCCCCCAAAGGGCTATGCATCCCACTTATGCAGTCAGAGCAATTACCAGCCAGTATTCAAGTGAGAAGGGTTTGTGCTGCTGTCTGGATTTAGGGGATCATTTATGATTGTTTTTCATAATGACAATAATCCATAGGAGCTATGGTATAAGTAGTTGTAATATTTGTAGCAGAAGTTAGGAATATGTTTGTTATATCTGTGTTTCAATTTATTTCATTCTGGGAATCTCCCCAGACTGGATGTCTACAGTAATTGTCCCCTTCATTGGCCATTAACCACAGGCAAAATGGTCTTAGGGAGAAGGCTGTTCAGTTAGTCACCTGGAATTACCATGTTACACAACTCCATTTTGATTTTGCAAATACTCTACACAGCATGCGGAAGGACAGAGATGAAAAAAGGCAGCAGCATCAACTCCATTTTTGTCTTCCACCTCCAATCTTTAATCAACACCCATTTCTGGATCTATTCCTCTGCAATTGGAGAAAGGACTGATGCCCACCCAGGTGCTGGGTGCCTATCAGAGGAACTGGACAAGTTTGCAAACTCCAATGTCTCAGAACTTCCTTTACATGGATTCTTAATCATTTGTATGTATGTGATTCACTTTGACCCTTTAACATCTCCTATATTTTGTTTTGGTTTATTTTCTCTTTTTATGTTAAAACTTTAATTTTCGTTCTTAAAGGATTGGTTGGCAATGTGGTATTTTGGGTAAAATCCAAACCTATATTATTCTGTGTAATGTGGCTGGCCCCTTGGGGGCCAGGAGAACCTATTTCCTTAAGAGACCATGTGGCTATTTGCAATGCTAGGAGCTGATGTGCAATAAAGGGGGCTGGGTAGGTTTTGTGCTTCATGTTAATTGATGTGAAAAGTCAGAAGCATGTGGTGTTGGTGATCAAGAGTCTGGCTTAAGCAGCACCAATCAGGCATTAGAGATTTTGGCTCTCAGGTTGGCAGATTGCCCTAATTTTTGCATATTCAGGAGGTTACCCCAGCAGGCCCAGGTCACAGGGTTTATTAGTTTTCAGAATCACATCAAAAGATTTTGCTAGCAAACTAATTAGCTATTATAAGAAGGGATCACCTGTGGAACCCCATTCTCAGAGCTACCTCCCCACAGGCCCCTAAGAGGTAACTGCTCCTTTTCCCTCAGACCTGCCCCCTTGTCTTCACATGACTCACCCCTTGTCTCCTTCGAGGGCTAGGTGGCTACTCCTCAAATCTTCACCTGCCATAATTACAACTGGCTGGTGTTGGGGTGGGGGGCGGGTCCTGGTCTGTTCTGCCTAGGTATGGTTGTGGAAGGCCCATCCACCCTTTTGTGGTGGTAAGTTTTAATATTTTTTATGCATTTTTAGATATTTCTTTCTATCAGGTCTCTTCTGTTCTATCTTAGGTACCTTTCCAGCTAGCAAATCGGGTCATGAAACTCACACAAGTGACAGACAGGCACACTAGACCCATCTAGGACAATGGTGCTGTAAACAATCAAGAAGGCAGTGGCCAGCTGCCTACTGAGAAACCCTGACTTACCATATATACCACTGTTTTCCAACCAGTGTGCCACAGCACATAGATGTGCTGTCAGATCTGAGCAGGTGTACCACAAAATCTTTTGAAAAACTACTCAAAGAGCTCTGGATTGGCTCATGAATATTCATGAGTTCATTTGGAGGCTTTATGGTGGTGTGCCTCAAATTAATTAAAGGTAGCAAGGTGTGCCACAGCACACAAAATATTGGGAACCACTGGTATATACTCATGTATAAGCCGATCTGTGCACCAGCAGACCCCCAAGTTCTGAGCCTCCCCCCAACAGACAAAAATCGGTGACCCACATATAAGCTGAGTTCCACCCATGGCTTCAGGCCCCTAGTTTCCTGACCCTCTGCTGCTGGCTTTCCCCATTGTCCCTGACTCCTCCCTCACCCCGAGGAACTGCTGCCACTTCCCCTGCTGTCTCTGACACACACCCCAACCCTTAACGTCTGCCACTGCTTCCCCCAACATGCTCCCTAACCATCAACTCCTGCTGCTACTTCCCCTGTCATCCCCGACTCCCTCCCTAATCCCTGGGAACTGCTGCTGTTTTTCCCACAGTCCTTGACCCCCCCCCCCAGCCTCCAGAACTGCCGCCGCTTCCCTTGCTGTCCCCCGACATCCCCCGAACCACAGGCTATGCCACCACCAACACCCCCCAATCCCCAGCCATGCCACTGCTTTTTCTGCTGTCCCTGACCCCCTCCCAAACCCTTGGGCCTTGCTGCTTTCCCAGGCTGATCCCCGCGCCCCATGTCCCCTTACATGGTGACTCCAGATGCTGGGGTCCCACTCCTTACTTTAACCCCTGCCGAGGCTAGCTCTCCAACATAGCCACTCCAGCCACATGCTGGGGCTCCAGCCCGGAGCATGCTCAGTGCATCCTCCGGGCTGGAGACTTAAAACTCCTGTGCTGGAGCTGCTGTAGGACCCGTGTATAAGCCAAGTGCCTGTTTTAAAGGCAATTTTCAGGCACAAAAATATCGACTTATACACGAGTATATATGGTAGATAGGAGTAATACATTCCCCAGACTTTCTGGCAGGTACCCTGCTTACCCCTAAGGACTCTCCTCTCTGCCTCATTCCCTGCCCTAATTGTAGTCATAGGGTCTTTAATGTAAGTAACATTCTGTATCAGCCATTATCATCTCTATAGTTTTAAGTAAATCAATAAAGAATTCCAAATGAATTACATAATTGATAAGGAAGCATATATGTTTGACCACTGTAACATCAACAATTGGAAGGTGAATCCAGTCAGCCTTCCTTCTTAGTACCTTGAATACAGACCTCTTTAGTATTATTTATGAGGCCTGGTCATTTTGGAGGAACCCTTCCAGCTTTACAGGGGTCTTTGCAATGAATAAAACAAGGAGTCGTGTGGCACTTAAAAGACTAACAGAAAGTGCCACACCGACTCCTTGTTTTATTTTTTGCTGGACTAGACTAACACGGCTACCCCTTTGGAAATTGGTCTTTGCAGTGATCACACACCAGGGTCTTGTCACTGATAGACTCCAGTAGCACATGTTGGGAAACTGAGGAACACACAGAAAACCCTGGAAATAACTCCACTTTGTCTCACCTCCTCAGACATTTCTTCCAGGACTCTTAACTGCATCTTATGCAAGCCTGCAGGTTTCAACTCTTAGCCCTCCTTGATCCTATCTGACATCATTTTTAGTTACTAAAAGACTGGAAAGGAGTTTCTCTTCTTTGGGGGGGGGGGACAACCCTTCATACTGCATCTTTTCAAATGCAGGGCAGGGATTGATAGAACCATCCAAAATAAATATGTAAATAAATAAAGCAAGGAAACAAAGAAACAAGCAAAGAACACCTTGGTATTTAGCTTCATGTAAATATTCAGCTGTATCTTGCTCAGAAGAAAAAAATAACCCCTGTTTTGAGTTAGTGAAACGGGAAGCAGTGTGATCATATCTGTGTCTGTGGAAGCTGTGAGATGACACTAGAATACTTCACACATTTCTAAAGGGCCAGTCGTGTTTGTCCAGTTCAGCAAAGCAAAAGTAGTAGTTCTGGAGCACTTTTAAAGACTAATAATTTATTTCATGAGCTTTTTAGGAGAAAATCGCACTTCAAAGCATCTGATGAAATGGGATTTTCTCCTACAAAAGCTCATGCGATAAATAAATTTCTTAGTCTTTAAAAGGGCCACCTGACTCCTTATTTGTTTCACACATTTCTGTGGTCATCATTGTGAAATATATGTTGAAATATTGTGGAAGAACAGCACAGGGCTACAGCTTTCTGAAGAATCTCATTCATTAGTATTAGATATTAGATTAAAAACAGGTTGTCCCAAAGGCGGATTGGGTCAGAGATTACTTTTTATTGTCTGCTCATTCCCATTGATGCCTTGAGTGAGCAAGGAAGGGCTGCCTTTCAATTCTTTTATTTAAAACGGTATGGAAATACTTACATGACTGAAAACTTTTCATGGACCTTTATATGGTTACATTAACACCTATACAATGAAAAGTATCCTTGCCCCACTTACTTTTTACAGGTTTTGCATATTTGTGCAGATGCTTTACCTTCAAACTCATTATTTTCTACAACAGAAATTAATACAGAATCCTTTACAAACAGGAAGAGGCATAAGAAGCTGATAAGCAACCTTCCTGTCCAGGACCTTATGTAGGAGGGGAAGGTAGAGAGAAAAAGGAAGATAATTTTTAACTAGAATTTTATTTACATAACCGCAAGGCTTGCTCATAGTAACTCCATTGCCATAGTAGCTATCATTCAGGCCAGGTGCTCAATTTAATTCTTTCCTACACTAGAATCAAGTTCCAAAGGGTTAGCTTTGTTACTCTAGTTCAGCAAAACAAGCAAGGATTCCTGTGGCACTTTTAAAGACTAACAAATTTATTTGTCACATGAGTTTTCATAGGAGAAAATCTTACTTTGTCAGAAGTTTTGAAGATGGGAAACTTGCAGAATGTGAGGAAAACATGCAGGGAAGCATAAGTCATAGGATCAGGTCAGACTGCTATAGCAAATCAATATACAGCGGGGATTGGCTAACATGCAGATGTTGTGAGACAAGCTGCTGCAACCATGTGCAAAATGGACCACATGTAAATGGGACTATGGTGAAATGTCTTAAAATACAGTATAGTACAGTTTTTCTAAAAATAAATCAGTACACAATGCAGCTGATGTACATTAACATGGGCTACAAGGCTACCAAAACTTGATTTTGTTTAGCAAAATTAAAAATATAAATTTTAATTCATGATCCAATTTTTCAAACACAAAATATGCAAAAATACCCAGAAATCACCAAAACATAGTAAATTATTTAAACAGGTTTAAGAATTCATATGTATTTAACCGTGAAAATAGTGATAAAATTAAATACTGTATATATCATTGTGCAAAAATACCAGAGTGAATCCATTTTGAATATTTACAGTACAGTTTTACCATACATGACATATTGCATACATACATGATTCCACATTGAGTCCACAGAGTTCATAGTCCAAGAAGTGTGCTGACATAAAGTTTATGCAATTCGCAGGTTCATCTTGATGGGATGGAGTTTTTATGAAATACAATGTTATTTTCTGCTGTTTCCCATGCTTGGTTTTCTTTTTCTTCAAAAAATTGATCAGCTCATATGTTGAAGCCCGGGTTCAAGATGTAATTGCAATGGACCAGCGACACCCACCAAGGAGACGGACACCAATTTCAAGTAGAAAAAATTTTATAGTGGTCTCATAAAGGCATACAATGAAATAGCAACAAAAATGCCTATGTGGGGGGAGTAAACAGCTACACAGTGAAAAAGACTATGCAAGATACAAGTGGGATAATAAACAGCTATATAGTAAAAGGACTATACAAGGTACCAACGAAAAACCACACATAAACAATACATAAATGGAAAAAAACTACACTTATAAACAATGTATAAATGGGAAAGTCTACACTTATGAACAATGCATAAATGGTATTATAGACAAAGGGGAAAAAAAGAGGAAAGAAACAAATCGAGAGAGGTAGAATAACTGTATCAGTTTATAATACCTGTCCTAGCACTGTAGTGGAACCCAAAGCGAGGAGGCAGACCAGCTGCAGCATCCCAGTACTTAATCGGTCAGCTGGCAATTTGAGTACACCCAAAAGTTTTGCAGGCAGGAGCTCCCTGTCTCGGTCGGGGGATCAGTCTGACCGGTTCATGACGTGCCCTTCAGCATTCAAGGGTGGGAGAACACTCGAGCCAACTGAGGCAGGGGCTTAAATAATGTACTGCATGACCAGAGTATAAAATAGCCAATTGGAAGTGAGATGCAGGCCAGGACCAATGGTGTAACTGGGTCCCTGGACAATGATCCCTCCTTCATGGTGATGGGGGTGCTGAGAAACTCATCAGGGAGATAGAAACTCATTGCCCCCAATGACACAAGGCTTGAGAGGTAGAAACTCACCCAGGAAATTGAGGCCCATCAGGGAGATCGATACTTAACATTCCTCCCTGTGAGCTCCATAGTCTAGAGGGCTACGTTGGGGAGGGGGCAGGGGGGCCAATATGTCTGCCACCTCTGTTGCCACCATGTAGGTGTAAAATTTGGATATTCTCTGCATCTTGCTCCTCTGTATATCATGCCAGAGTTTTGGCAGCATTTAGCGCTTCTGAACGGGAAATTTTGAGTTTTTCAACATAATTCTCATTGTTATCATCTACTCCTTCTTCCTGTAACTGTTCCTCATCACTTTTACAGTCTGACCCAACCTCAACCTGCAATTATTTCTTCTTCTGTCAGATTGTCTGTAGTTGAGCCATTTTCATCTAGTTCTAGCCACTCATTTATGAATTCAGGAGATGTGTCTAATTTAAAGTCTTTAATTAATTGAAAAAGAGATTTAGCTTTGTCTTCTTTCATTTGTGTTTTTGTTAGCGGGATGTCTTCTTCTGTAAACCCTTTAAATTCCAGTTCTGAATCACTATGGTTTGGGTTTTCAGAGGCAAAATTGTTGACAGAAAAAGCAGGCCTGAGAGCCTTCGTCCAGCAGTTTTCAACAGATTTTTGTTTTACACCATCCCAAGCTTTTTTCACCAAATAAATTATTTCTTTTGTGTTTAATTCTTTTAGGAATTCAGAAATGCTTGATGACTTGCACAAAATAATTTCAGAGACCAACTCGCTCAATAATTGCTTTTCAAATTTTGAATAATGCCGTGGTCCAAGGGTTGGATTTTTGATGTTGTGTTGAATGGGAGATATAGCACATGGATTTCTCCATCGTTTGATGCCAATAATTCAGAAGGAGAATGGGCTGGACAATTGTCAAGTAGCAACAGTGCTTTAGGTTCAGGGTTTTTTTTTTGTGGAGATGTTTATGAATGGGTGGAACAAAAGAGTTATGGAACCATTCTTCAAAAATGCTCCTAGCTATCCAAGCATTTTTACTACTGGCATATATGACAGACAGCTTGGCTTTGTTAAGTGCTTAAAGCACTGAGGGCTGTCGAACTGACCAATGAGAAGTGGTGTGAGCTTGTGACTGTCCATCTTGTTTGTACAAAATAAAAGGGCAATCCTGCCTTTTATTTTTTTAAAGCCTTCTGTTTTGGTGGTTTCCTATTTCAAAGCTAAAGTTTTGTCTGGCAAAAGCTTTGCAAATAAAGCTGTTTCATCACAGTTGTATATTTGTTCATCGCTATAAATTTCAGTTTCTATTATAATTTTTAATTTGGCGGGAAACTCATTGGCAGCAGTCTCATCTGCTGATCGGCTTTCTCCAGAAATGCTAACTTTCAAAGTACTGTGGTGAATTTTAAACTGGTTTATAGAGTCTTTGCTGGCTTGATATGTTTCATCAGCCATTAAAGTTCCAAATTTACTTGCCTGGGCTTGGAGAATTGGGTCACTTAGTGCCATTCCCTTAGCTCTATCTCTTGGGAAACCACGTGTGCAATGCTTTGTCTACAGTATCTTTGCCGAATAATCCACATATTTTCGCTCCAGGCTGAGTTGAGAATCTATGTGTTGTACAAAACAGCACAGCTTTGTTTTGTTTTTTATCCACCCTCATAGTGTTGATTCAGCAATCCCAAGACCGCCAGGCATTTTGGCTTGGGTTTCATCATTACGTGCCCAATCTATAGCTGCTAATTTTTCTTAAGGGTGTACGAACACTGATGCTTGTCTCCTGCCATTATGAGCTAAAGCCTATACTAAAATATCAATTGCACATAATGAACTAAAGTCTGTACTATACAAAATATCTATTGAACTTAATGAATTAAAGCCTATACTGTATTGAAACAGCTATTGCACTTAATTAACTAAAGCCTATACAGTACTATACTAAAATATCTATTGCATATAATGAATTAAAGCCTACACTAAATTATCTACAGTATTGCACTTGATGAACTAAAGGCTGTAGTAAAATATCTATTGCACTTAATTACGGTTACTCAAAAATAGATACTGGATGTTCCATGATAATGCAATTAAGTCTGATATGTTTTTCCAAAATGGCGATGAAAAGAAAAAGGCAGCGCTGATAAGGCTTACTCCACGTGTTTCCGTGCTTAGGCCAACGTCCAGTTTTAGATACCGCACGTTAACAAGTTCTGCATGTTAAATTGGTAGCTTTGGGGAACATGATGCTAGCACGTGTTAGCCAGATTTGTGGGTAAACTGATCACGGGTAAACCAATCAAAGTTGTAGTAGTTTAGCTTCAAACATTGGGGAAGAGCATATAAAGGAAGATGAGGTCTATTCACCTGTTGTGATGAGGAAAAAAATTTTAAAGTCCTTATTTAGCCGTGAAACAATGCTGTCAAATTTGCATATGAATGCCAATTCTGCAGTTTCTCTTTCAGGCCTTGATGTGTTATTCATTTGTTTGAGTACAGCTAATAGCAAATCATCAATTGTGTGAGCAGGAAGGTTAAAGTGTATTTATTTTCTTGTCATTTTTGTAAGTTCCCCACAAAAGCTCATGTGATAAAATTGGTT
The DNA here is from genome assembly GCA_007922195.1 of Podocnemis expansa. NCBI lineage: Eukaryota > Metazoa > Chordata > Testudines > Podocnemididae > Podocnemis > Podocnemis expansa. Next base: position 590,889 of record ML682267.1, read on the forward strand.
AGTCTTTTAAAGTGCCACAGGATTCCTTGCTTGTTTTGGATCCAGCTGAATAACTGAAAGCACTCTGACACCTAGATAAATGCAAGTCAAATTATATGGATCTAACCACATTGTATACAATAGATCTCTGATAGGAGATCACCCCCCCCCCCACACACACACGGGTGTAAGAACTGTAGAAGAAAGTAAGAGTCTGAAACATCAGGCCTAGCATAATGTGCCGGGTCTGAGGACTCAGGCCCAGCGTAACATTGATGCCGTGAGACACAAGGCCTGAGCTAAAGTAATGGTTAAGTCAGGTAAAAGGCAAAGCTCGCAAAAGCCAGGCTGTGGGTGCTGGGAGGTCACAGGAACTGGCCAGAGCAGAGCTAGGTTAACAAACACATTGCAGAGAAGTGCTAAGCATAAGCACATTTCAGAAAGGTCCCAGAACATTCTAACACCCAGAGATACTGAGGGCCTACTGACCTCTCCAAAGGCCAGGAGAATGGGTAGAACTGTCTTGTTAAAGTAATAGAATAGAAGCATAGGGTTGGAAGGGACCTCATCTCATCTAACCCACAGGGGTCCAAACCCAGGCTCTTCTGCGTGTAAAGCAGATGAGCTAGCCACTACACTATTAGGGATGTTTTTACCATACCCTGCATTACAAAATAATAGGTGATATTTTGCCACATCAAAAAGTGGTACCCTGCAACATCAGGGGTTGACAACTCCATCCATCAGAGGGGCAATACACAACTTGTTTGTATCCAGGGCTGTAACTACAGAGGGGTGAGCGGGACTTTGCCCTAGGTACCCCAGAGCGGCTCAGTAGAGCTGCTGTATTAAAGGATGCGTTTCACACTGCTAACCCCAAGTGCTGTTAATTGCAAGGGTCGCATTCTGATTGGAATGCGCCCCGGGCACCAGAACAGAGTATTATAGCTCTGTTTGTATTAATGCATAAAAGAGCATCTAAGAGGAAATACTTTGGCAGAGTGAGGAACCATCATTTAATGAGTTGATTTATGGACAGATTTTATTCTAGGTAGGAGAAGACATAGCCTCTCCCCAAAATCTTTTCCATAGCTCCCCCCCCCCTCCCAAATCAATCCCTGTCTCCATTCCTCCTAGGAAAGCTTTAGGCATAGCCGGGGAAAGCATCTTTTCTTGTTCACTGCCTGCAGCTTGCTACAGAGGCAATAGCAAGGATGTGAGCCTCACAGCTCTTCAGATCTTGAAAAAATGCAGACTTTCAGTTTGTGGATGCAACAAAGCAGATTCATTAGAACTTCAGCTTAATCTGAAAATGTTGCAGATTTCACTATCATTTGCCCCTCACCTTCACACTGACATTTTAAAAGGCAGGTGCAAGGTATCTGTGACACAACAGACACAGAACAATAGCAGCCCATTTATATTAGATGATAATTATCCTTACAGACAACACAGCCCAGCTTTGGAAGTTTCAGGTTACCAATTAGGTCTACACAGAGTGGCTGTTTGGAAAAATGCTGTTACAAATACCATGATTAGGTTTTTTACCAAGTCCAGGGTTGCACTTTTCTAGGACCTGATTTTCCCTTCTAAGAAGTTACTAGTCCTTTGATATACTGCCTCCTCCACTTATCAAGTAGACAGCTATGTCACTGTGTATATGAACCTAAATATTTATATAGGTCAGGAAGCAGTCCAGGCAATTATTTTGAACTGGTGTAAACTGGTTGGTGTAATCTTGTGCAGGGGCGTCGCTGGTGCTGGGCATGCCGGGGCATGTGCCCCGAACCCCAGCGCCAGTGCCCCGGAGATCTGGGGCCCAGCCACTGGTGGCCATGGCAACCCCGTCCCCGGCTGGGGATCCGGGGCCTGCCTACCCGCGGCTGTATCCCCGGCCAGGGGTGCGGGGCCCGGCTGCCTGCGGCTGCAGTGGCCCCATCCCCAGCCAGGGATCCGGGGCCTGGCTGCTGGCAGCCGCGGTGGCCCCCTCCCCTGCCAGGGATCCAGGGCCTGGCTGGCCGCGGCGGCCCCATCCCCTGCCGGGGATGCGGGGCCTGGCCACCCGCGGTGGTGCAGCAGCGCCCGGACCTGTCCCCGGCGGGGGGCAGAGTCTGTAGGCTGGGGGTGGGGCCTGCTGGCCAGGGACGGGGCCTGGGCCTGTGCCCCGGGTTCCTCCCCCAGCCAGCGACACCCCTGATCTTGTGGATACATGTGCTATAATATAGACAAGACTATATTTTTACCCTAATGAAACAGTTAGGAGTATGCTTACACTTTAACAGTAACTGTTGTTAATTTAAACCATATTTCCTAATACAGTTTAACATGTCATCTTGTTGAGGGATGTTAGGTCCTTTTTTTGTGCTATTAGTATGCTACTGTGCATTATTAAACAATGCTTCAAATGGTGCAGGGAATGAATCTGGTTTACAGCATTTATTTTTGTCCAGCAATAATTGTGATTTACAGTCTCAGTAGAAATTGAGCAGTAGTATGTCTGTGATTGTGTGGATACATGTTCTTCCTCCCATCCTCGTCCCCATGTTTTTCACATGGTTCACATAGGGACAGACAAACAGAGCTGTCTCCCTTCCTGTAGGCAGTTGAGGAGTGCAAGAAAAGAGAATGTAAATTAAGCTCCCTTAAGCCTTTCCCTGGAAAGGAGGGGCCAAGTTGCAAAGCAGAGGCTGGTGGGAAGGTGATTCAAAGAAAGCCGTACATACACTTAGAACTGTGATGGACATTATGTGCTGGGTGACACAGGGAATCCAGGAGGGGCTGAGGGTGGAGGGGCATGGATCAAGGGCATGGTGGGGGTGGTGCATGGGGAGGTGCCAGTAGGGGCCTGAGTTAGCCGTGGAGATGCCTTCCCTAAGGCTCCCCCCTAAGGGGAGCTACATTCGTCCATGAGCTGATCCACTATCAGGGCAAACAATACTAAATGTACTTGTAGAACGTATAAGGTGCATTCTGCTGTGCTTGTTTGGCAATAAACATAGCAAGAGGTCTTTGTTGCTCAGCAGATCAGTGGTCATATCAAATTATTCGATCACAGGGTGGTGTCTTGGTTTCCTGTGCAGAGATAGGACAGCAGACACATATAGGCACAATCACGCAGTCAAAAACTTACTCTTTGATCAGCTGAAGAGACTGAGATCATGAGGTCTCTCTCTATCTATCCTGGTTTCCTCTCCATTATTCATTATTGTGGGTCTGCTCTGAACCCTCCCATTTCATCAACATCTTTCTTAAATGCATGGTACCAGCACTAGATGCAGAATCCCACCTGGGCCAAATCCAGAGGGAAAATAACCTCTCTGCTCCAACTGGTCATTTTTCTGCTGATACGCAGGCAGCGGAGGGGCAAGAGGGGCGATCGCCCTTGGCATCACAGTTCCATGGGCCCAGAGCTGTCCTACTGAAAGCAGGACAGCATGGGGCCCACCCTGATCCTCCCCCCAGTGGCCGCACTGTCCTCTGCCCCATCCTGCTGCCTTCAGTGTGAAATCAAAAGAAGTGGGTCAGGGGCAGGCATGTGGAACACAGCATTTGCTCTGGGTCAGCTCTCCCCATCCCCAGTGCCAGCCCAGGGGCAGGATGGAATTGTCCATAGTCTGGGATCTGCTCTCCTACCCTTTCCCTGGCCTTGCTGTTCCACCCAGGGGGACAGCAGGGCTGGCCCAGAGGAAAGGCAGGGGAGTGGAGCCTGGATTCTGGGCCAGCCTGCTCCATCCCCGGGGGTTGAGTGGCTGGCTTAGAAGTGGGGCAGAAGTGGAGAGTCTGGCCTCCGGGCTGGCCCCTCTGCCTCCCCCCCCCCAGCATGGGGGGGGACCTGCACCTGCCTAGGGATGGCCTTGCTATATATCCTGTGTTGGTCATGGCCCTTTTAGCCTGGTGAACTCATGTTAAGCTAAAAAGTGTCCCCAAACTGTGACCTGAGACAGAAAAGGTGATGTGAAGGTAGATAAGAGACCAGGAAGTGGTTTGTGTGATCTCTAGCAGAAAAGGGAAGACCAAAAAGCCCACACTGAGAGGCAGGACAGAAAAGGGAAGGCTGAGAATTTCAAACTGAGAAGTGTGTCCCCTGCAGCAAAGCAGGTTGCTGAGAATGTCATGTGTCTGCCTCCCAGTGGGGCATTGGTTTCTCTCCCCAAACAAGGGGTAAATTTCCAGTCGGCATGTCTTCTCCTAGGACTGCCTGGAGGAGTTGGCTGGACATAGTTGCATTTCAGCTCCTGCTGTCTGCAGGGGACCCCACATGCCTGTCCCAGAAGCAGACCCCTCATTAGAGACCAGCAGAGGCAGCTTGTGGGTCACATAACATCTGCTTGTAGCAATGGATCCCGGAGTCCTTCTGGGCTTTGCAAACTTGATTGGACCCAGTCACATCCTGTCATCCTCCTGTTTCCTCCCCAAACCCTGCTGTTCACCACGCCTCCAGATACACCCCTGTGAGAACAGCTTCTTGCTCCAAGCTAAGACAGTGTGGTTGAGCTACAGGCATCACATCAAGTAGCTGGGATAGTACATATCCCCAAAACAAAGGTAAGGAAATGCGCTGCTCCAGTGGATTCCATTCTGTCCCATCCACTATTCCTGCATCTCTATCTTCGTGCTGTCCCATTCCTCCCTTCATCTACTCTGGATGGAGCTGGTTGAAATGATGTCCGATCTCTCGCCTCTTTCTGTGTTAAACTGCTGAACGTTTCTGTGTGTTTGTGCTGATTCAGTCACAGGTCACTCTCCTACCGGCTTTTATTAGCTGTATTACTGTGACAACTAGAGACTGCCTTGTCAGGGTTGTGTACCTGTCACATAGGATGCTGTGCAGACCTAAAGTGGTAAACAGGCCGAACCACACATGTTCTAAACAAATGAATGTTTGGAGTGGGAACTGAGGCCTGGAGAAGTGACATTACTTGTGCAAGTTCCCCAGCCGTTCAGTAGTAGAGCATAGGGTAGAACTCAGGAATTTAGACTCCCTGCCTATCCACTAAAACTGACTTATGCAATATCCTTCTTTAAAAAGTTTTCACAGGGGGTGGTTTTGATGGGAGTCCTAATGGCTCCATTAACTCACCACTCAAAATGGCGCGAACCACAAATAGACACCACTTCAAAATGAGGGGATGGGTGAAGAATCACTTTAAAAATGTTCATTATTAAAAAAGGGGGAAAAACCATCAACTAATATTTCTTTTAACAAAGAGTTGAACAATCAATTCTTGTGGAAACCTAATGGCAACAAGGTTATTTGGGAATCTTGGTTGAGCTCTGGGGGTTTCTTTCATATCATTTTGGTCCCCTTCCAGGTCCACCACCTCTTGTCTAGAAATGGAAAATATCAGCAAAAAGCAAATGTGTGGTTTTTTAAACGTGTGGTTTAGCCCCAGAAAATACTGTTATGTTGAAATAAAATAAATAAATAAATAAATAAAAACATTAGGACAGAGTCTAGATGTAACAAATCAAGCTTGGATAAATGATACTTCCGGTCCTTGCTAAAGCTGTGGTTCTATGATTTCTTTATTCTAAGGTCTTCAAATCAGCAGAGCCCTTCATCTAAAGGAAACTGATCCTGTTGGGGTTCATCTCAATACTGGGGGAGATTATAAACGCTGCAGATCCTCATTGAATCATCTCCCTTGCTGCTGTGTATGTGTGGCCTTCTCGCCTGGAGACCTTTCCATCACTCTTCCTTCCCTTGCCCAGTACAACATCTGTGCTGTCATCAGTAAGATTGAAACTTAAGGAGAAGGATGGATTTTACAACTGCACTTCCTCTGCAAATAAAGTTCCCAATAGTTTTCCTGATGGTGTGTGCCTTGGCCTTCATCACTGGGGTGCTGTTGAATGGCTATGTCCTCTTCATCACCAGCTGCTGTTTGGAGAGGAGAGTCAGCACTGTGTGGTTCCTGAACCGGGCTGTGACTGATTTAATCTTCGTTTTCTTCCTGCCGCTAAGAGTCACCTCCCTGTTCATCCCGGACTTACATTGGGCCCAGAGGCTGAGCAGCACCATCACCTCCCTCCACATGTTCTCCAGTGTCTTCCTCCTCACAGCCCTCAGTATCAATCGCTGCATTCTTGTGGTACACCCAGCATGGGCCCAGAACTACTGCACTCCCCGCCTGGCTTTGTGGGTGGTTCTGGGCATTTGGGCTCTGTCTCTTGGGCTGGGTTTGAGGTACAGTGGTCTCTGGGAATCCTTGCTCTCATCTGACGGAGTTCATTTCCAGCTGAGTCAAAGAAGGCTGAAAGCTGCTGCTGCTATCCAGTTCCTGGTTGGGTTTCTGATCCCATTAGCCTTGATCTTGATCCCAACTTCCTCAGCTGCCCTGATGAAAAGAAACAGGCTGGTCCAGTCCACAAAGCCACTTCAGATCCTTCTTGGCTTAGTCCCAACCTTTTTCATCTGCTGGTTTCCATATCATACCTGCTCCTTCCTGCTGATCTCACATACATACCTTCAACATACAGGGGCCATAGAAGGCATTTTTGCTTCTGTCCTGACATATTTCAACAGTTGCTTCAACCCCATCTTCTATTTCATCATGGAGGATGAGTTTCTGAAGTATCGGCAACGTGCACACAACTTCCAAACTAGTGAAAATTTGGGGCCAGAGTCTGCTGAGTAGGGGAAAGGATGGAATTGTCAATATGTGCACAGCAGAAGATGAAGAATTCTGTTTGCTGGAACCCGTAGTTTTTTTCTTGATCCCAAAATTGTTTTATTGAGGAAGTGAATTTTTTTGACCATATTCAGAGAAGAGCCACGAGAAGAATTAAAGGATTAGAAACCTGCTTTATCATGATAGATGCAACAAGCTCTATCTTTTTAGTATAACAAAGAGATGATTAAGAAGTGCCTTGATCCTAGTCTGTAGTTAAGTAGCTACATGGTGAACAAATGTGTCCTAAGAGTCTATTATTTGTTTGAGCAGATGAAGGTCGTCTAGCATGATTTTTCCCAACCTCTCTGGCTTCAGGGGCATGAATATGCTTTTTTAGAGCCCTGAAGAGGGCCACTCCTCTCTGCCAGCAGTCCCCCACGCCCTCCCCCACTGGAGGCAGCGGGAATGAGGATCTCCCACCCCCCCTGGTTGCAGCATGTAGACAGCACCAGCAATGTGCTCTGCCTGGATCCCAAGCAGTGGTTCTTTTCTGCAACCAGAGGGGCAGAAGATCAGTTTTTTTCTTCCATCTGGCTCCAGCAGGAATCCCAGAGACTGATGACCTAGTTGGAGAACTTTGCTGTATAAGCTGCTACAGCTAAGGGAGAGGAATGCTGCCCTCCCATCCCCTTGGCTGCAAAAAAGAGCCTTCACCATCAGCATGCTCCACCTGGGTCCTTAGGCAGCATCTCCCTTCTGCAGCCAATTTGAGGGGAACTGTAAGCCATTCTGAAAGATGCTGTGAGCCCACAGACCACAGGATGGGAAGCACAGTTTGACATGATCCCAGTGTCCATGTAGGGATACATTTATAAAATCAGAATCATGTACTAATTGTTTCTAAAATGAATCTTTAATTAAATGAATAACATCACTTATATGAATAAAACCATGCTCATTCATAAAACCACAGCGGCGTGCTTATGAAGCAAGCAAGTTCACAGACCTATGCTCGTTTTCCAGCTAAAAAAGCTTCCGAAGGCTAGAAATATAGTTATCACTAGTAAAACTGTCATCAAACCACTTGCTGCTTTCCTTTTCTTTGTTCAAGCCACTTGCTCTCTTACTCTTACAGATACAAATTATCATAAAAATTCTCTTCATAGATATGGTCTTTTAAGAAACTCACTTCCTTACCTTACCATTATTAGAAATCCCATTCATTTAAAGTATTCACTTCGTTTTCATTGCTTGTTCTATAACATTGTAACCAGAGTTTGACAGGACTCCATATTGTAACTGAAACTCCATTTTGAAGCAGGTTACTCCATTTTGTTTTAACTAATGCAAGTCTTGCTAAAACTTCATTTAGGCATGTTCATTTTCATTTAGATGTGTGGATGAGATATGAGTGATGGAATCAGTCTCCAGTGCGAGCCAGTCTTGACAAGTGGGTGGAGTGGAAATGCTATTATAACCTTGATGACTGAAGAAATCAGACACATCTTGAAACAGCAAGAGGAGTCCATTCTAGGGGTGAGGGGGTGGGAGAAGAAACAAAGAACCCCTGCAAGGTGAAAGTCACATCTATAATTCACTGATGATCAACAGTCACATGGAATCCTGAGGCAATGTGACACAGCAGGGTCTATAGACTCATGTTAAAACTAAAACCTGTAAAAAGACAGGTGAGAGTAGAAAGCTTTGGGCAACATTCTGCTGAGCAAGATCAAAGAGTGTCAGTGCACGCCAGGCAGAGACTCGCTCTTCCTCATGCCCAGCTTCCCTGGCCTATTAGCCACTATGAGCTGTGAACACCAGCTACTTGCTCATGCTGTGATCGGGACTGGTGCATTGTGAAGTACAGAACATTTGGGGGGGGGTTGTTAGTATATCAGTTATTAGTTGTCACTGCAATTCTGCTTTCTCCTAATAAATGTGGTTTATTGCTTTGTTCTCTGAAAATGGCTCCACATATTTCTGTCAGTAAAATATCCAGGAGCTGAATCTAGACAAATTCAGACTGGACATTAGGGTTATGTCTATACTAGCAAATTGGTCTGGTTTAAGGAGGCTTAATCCAGACTAATTTGCTCCCTGTCTGTGCTAAGCTTTGCCTAGTTTGAACTAAAAAAAAAATTATTTTGAACGAAGAAAAGCTTAGTTTGAACTAGTTAGTTTGAACAGTTAGTTTGCATTAACTGCTTCATTCAAACTTAGTTCAAACTTCAGCATGATGAAGCCATGCTAGTTCGAACTAAATAAGTTTGAACTAAGAGGTTAGTTCAAGCTAGCTACGTTTTTTAGTTCGAACTAATTTTTAGTCTGAACTAGCTGTGCTTTTTTAATTAAACTGAACTATTAGTTTGAACTAAAGAAAGTGCAGCTAGTTCAAAGTTAAAAGTTAGTTCAAACTAAAAAGCCAAGGTTAGTTTGAACTAACTGGGCACTGCTTAATTTGGACTAAGCAAGTCTGAACTAAATTTGCTCATGTAGACATAGCCTAGATGTGCATTTTTAACAGCAAGAGAAATTGATGATTGGAACAGTTTCCCAGGGTTTGTGTTAGATTCTGAATTACTGGTAATTTTTACACATCTGGATGTTTCTCTAATGCTCTGTTCAATGAATGACTTTGGGAGCAGTTTGCTGGCCTATGTGAGCCTGAGGGTCAGATGAGATGGTCACTATGGACCCTTGCAGACTTGGAATCTAGGGCCATGTATGTCTACATGAGCAAGCTTAGTTTGGGCTTGCTTAGTCCAAATTAAGCAGTGCCCGGTTAGTTGGAACTAACTACTGCTTTTTAGTTCAAATTAACTTTTTACTTTGAACTAGCTGTGCTTTTTTTAGTTTGAACTAACTTTTTAGAGCCATGAGAATCCCTACCAAAAACACTGCTTGTGAACACTTTTTAAAGAAGACTATTGCACAAATGAATTTCAGTGGCTAGATGAGGAGTCAGGGATCATGGGTTTTGTCCCACAGTTTACCACTGAACTGCTGGGGAGCTTGCATAAGTATGTCAGTTCTCCAGGCCCCAGTTTGCAATTCCACCATTCATCTGTTTAGAACTTGTTGTGGTTGGGCCTGTTTATCCCTTTGGGTCTGTGCAGCCTCCAATGTGACAGAAGCCCAACCCTGCAAGGGGAGTCTCAAGTTGTCACCATAATACAGCTAATAAAAGCAGAGAGGAAGGTGACTCATGACCAAATTAACACAAACCGACACAAATGTTGAACAGTTTAACATAAAAAGAGGAGAGAGGTTGGAGAGCATGACCCACAGATCATTTCACTCAGCTCCACTCAGAGCTGGTGAGGGAACAAATTGTACAGTAGGAAGACAAAGATCCAGTTGGTCCTGCTCCTCATGGTCGTGGCTCTCTGCTCTGCCCTGGGTCTGGAAGATCAGATTCTGTGGGAAAAGGAAGGGAGGGTCAATGGGCATCTGCAAGCTCTGTCTCAGAGAGCCCATCCCACTCCCCATCACTGTTCCCGCTAAGCTGTGCGCGTGTGCACACGCACACAGGTCATGAAACCTGTGCACACGACAAAATAAAGTGCACACAAAAAAATTCAATAGTGCTAATACTGGTGCTCACAAAGAAATGTCTTTGCGCACACAAAGAAATTGTTTGCGCACACAGTCTATGAGTCATTAGAGGGAACATTGCTCCCCATGAGACTTATTCTCAGGGGCCAGGCTGGAATGTGGGGCTCATGGAAAGAAGATCCTCAGAAGGGCTATTCCTGCCCTCAGGATTTGGCCCGTGTCCCTTGCGTTACATCCCAGAATTGTCCCAGTAGCTCAGCGGCAGAGAGCTACTGTGACTCTGCTGTGGTCAGAGGGTGCTGAGCATCCTCTACCTCCCCTTGTGCCGGATATCATCGAGAGGTTCCTTATCCCTCCCTATGTCTGCATCTCCATGGGTGAAGATAAGGCTTCAGGACGGTTCCCTTCCCTGCCTCAATGACAACGTCCATGGGACGAAAGGATGATGTGACAGCTCTCAGAGACCCAAGACTCAAAACCACCTTCCTACCCCAGCCACCAGCAAGAGGGACCCCTGCCTACAGTGTCCCTGTGCCTGTTCCCTCTCAGCACAAGCCTGTGAGCTGCTCTCACACTCTCTCTTGGACTATGACAGCCCTGACTCTGCATTGCAGATTGCCAACAGTGCTGGTGCCCCCTAAAATTATTCCACTGTGAATCCACCCCCAACACTCAATACTCACTGAAATCCCAGATCCTTTCTTCCTCAAGGACCAGTATGCGCCACTTGACCAGGTTTACGTGAATCCACTGTTCCTTGTCTCACAGAGCACTTACGATAATTGAGGTGATGTTTATTGAAGAGGGCTCAAAGTCAGGGAAGAACAGGAGAGAGAGGTGGTAAAAAATGATTATAATACAAACCAAAAGCAGAAAGCACCACAAAGTCCCTACACTTTCCTCACTAATAAAAGTCGGTTTCCTTGGCTGTTCTAATGTTCCTTTCCTGGCCCGCCAAGTGCCCTTAGTTCTCTGTAGTCATCTCTGAGAGTGATGCAATCCCAGGTTTACCACCTAACAAGGGAAGGCAGACAAGTGGCTGGAATGGTTTCTCACCACTACACATTATCCCCCCATGACTCATGCTTACTCCTGAATCATTAAGCCAACCAGAGCACAGGTCAGGGGTACTACAGATGGAGAAGATCAACCTTTAGCCAGCACCAGTGTGAAGCTTTGAGAAGCACAGTGTCAGAGGCAGGCCATAGCCCTGAAACACAGTCTCCCCACACCATATCGGGCAGAACATCAGATGCTGGGAAGTGGGGAGGGGAATAAGACAGCTGATATGAAGGATGAAGGGGGCAGAGGAAGAAAAGAGGGAAGGACACTGGCCACAAGAAGGGAGAGGATCTAAGTAACTGCATGGGGATCTCTCCCCTCCCACTAGATCTTTCCCCACCATGACCATAGAAACACAATGATACCTGCACTTAGAGAGGTGTGGACTCCAAGACATGGAGGAGATCCTTTAGGGGCTGCCCAGGTTGCCCAGGGATTTCAGCATCTCAGGCAACTGGTTGAGGGTCCACAAGCTGATGAGCTGGTTCCTCATCCTGGCCAACATGTCCTTCAGCTGCCAGGGAACAAAAACCAGTCAGAGATTCTGCTGCCCTGGCAGTGATGGGGATTGATGCCCTGGGACCAGCAGTTTGCCAAGCAGCCCCTCCCCCCTTTAAGTGATAAAGCTACACACACACCCCTTCCCCAGGACACCCCAAGCTTCCTTTGGGGGTGAGCTGCTGCTCTCAGGCTCATCATTTCCAATCTTGGACTCTCCTTCCCCTCCCACCTCTCCACTTCCAGGCCCCCATCGCTTGCATGGTGACACTGACTTTCCTTGGCTCAGAGGGGAAAGGCCCTGCCCCCACCCCAATCCATGCCCTCCCCTATCTGCTCACCTTGTCCCCCAGCAGCTGGTGGGCTTCTCCCTGGATGGCGTAGGCAAGAAGCAGCCCTGCCTCACTGATGTGCAGCACAGGGTTGTGAGCAACCTGCAGCACCGTCTGCTGGAATGATATCCTCTGCCCTTCTGAGAAGATCTTGCCAAAGACCTAAAGCCAACAAACATAAAACTGGGCCAGAAGCTCTGAGGCAGCTGCATGGCCATGGTGAGACGGTCTCACCCCACAGTGGCCTGTTGGGGGGTTAGGGTCCTGCTACCACTGTGGCAGCTGGTTCTTCTTGAAGGCTTCTGGGCTCTGTGTTAGGGGTCACCCTTTACTGACAGCCTCCAGTCTTGCAGGTTACACAAGCCTCTAATGGCTCTTTGTGGGACTGGATTCACAGCATGGACTGTGCCGTGTGAGGACATAACTTGGCCTGAATATCACAGGCCCAGGGTGTAGCTCCCAGACACCATCCTGAAGCCCTGGCACTCCAAGCAGGGAGACCTCCTAGACCTTATTCACTAATGGCTGGGGAAACAGCTCTGGGACATGGGAAACTCAAGGTACAATCCTGTATTAACTCCCCTCCCATGGACTCTGAGCTGTGCCACAGAGAATCCACACACTACCCCAGCCTCAGTCATTAGCCAGGCTCCGAACTTGGGACCCTCTGCGCCAGGCTCCTCTGCAGCTGAAGGAGGAACCCCACCCCCACAAGCTGGGAATGAGCAGAAGATGCCTGTCCTGGAGCCAGGATGTAGTGCTGCATGGAATCACATGGAGACCTAATACAGTGTCCAGGCTGAGTGCTTTTATCTGCCCCATCCTGGCTGTGTTGATATAGGCCAGGAGTCGTCTGTCCTGGGGCATGTCTTGGCTCCACAGATCTTCAGCCTCATCGATGGTCAGTCCTTTGGGACACAGGGACATGGGTTTGGTTTGTCATTGCTGGTTCAGGGCCAGTCTCATTCCAACCCCAGAGATGGATGCACAGCAGGCTGAGGGAAGGCCCTAGAGATCTATTGTGTTAGGCCTAGGAATCGCATGACCCCTGTGATCTCCAGGCTATGGTATCTACTTCCTATTCGTGAGGCGCTCGAATACTGGGCCCTCCCACTCTCACTGGGGTCAGACTCTGCCGCTGGTACCCACCTACAATCACCACAGCCCATCCACCCCACCCTGTGCCCCATGCTACTGCCCTCCCCTCACTCAGTTCCTTTCCCACCAGAGCTTCAAGCTGCTTGTCTCCTGCCCCTCCCCCAGTTGGTGGACCCATGGTGGTCTCATAGAATCATAGAATCCTAGGGTTGGAAGGGACCTCATAGGTCATCTAGTCCAACCCCCTGCCAGAGGTAGGGCCACTCCCACTAAACCATCCCAGTCATGGTTTTGTCGGCCAGGCCTTAAACCTCATTTCTCTGAGGTTGTGAAGAGAGCTGGTTCCATTCACACTTTTCCTCTCCTTTACCCTTATGGACAAGGGACCTGATGGACCCATCACATAACTGTGCTGGCCTCTGAGGAGAGACTCATTCTTGCAAAGCCCCAATGCCCAGATGGCGTAATCCCAGAGGACAGGCTCATGTTTGTAGGGTCTCGGGGCCCTTGGACTATCACTTACCCATGTGCCACAGCAGAAGTCGGTAGAGGCAGTTGATCCCATCCTTGGCAAGCTGGCTGATGTTCTCTGCTGGGTCTGTGATGGCAATACCCAGCTGTGCCACAATGTGTTCCATCTTTGGGAATTTAGAGGTGTGCTGGTGGGAGGAAGAGGAGGGGGAATCATCAGCCTCCCATTTTCAGCTCCTCCATACTTGAAGCCCAGGTGTCCCCAGTCCCTTGCATCCCCAGAGGGACCAGAAGGGCCCAAAGCCAGTCACAGTCTTGTCAGAGTTGCTGGGAGACAGAGACCCCCAGAGACCCTACCATCCCCAGCAGACCAGGAGAATCAGAACTTACCTCTGGCTTCTAGTTCTCCTGGCATCTGCTCGCATCACATCCCTCCCTAGGGCCCCAGCACCCTAGCCCTCACAGCCTGCACAGGCAGCCCTACCTATGCCTGGGGTCAGTGATTGGGGCTCTAAGGTTACTTACGTCAAACCCTGGGAGAAGGCTGGCATATCATAGCAAGATGGAGCTGGTCCTTATGGCCCTGGCTCTCTCCATGTTGTTCCTTGAGCTGATCCAGATGTCCATGTGCTGTGGGAGTAAGAGGTGGGTTATGTGGACAGAGTGGGGACATGTCAGCCTCCCCTTCACACATAGCTGTGCAGAGTCATGCTAGGAGGCCCAGTCCTCTAGAGCTCTGGAAGGAGAATAGCACAGTCTGGCCCTGCCAGCCATGTCCAAGGTGGCCTCCATGGATCTTTGCAGTCCCACATACAGGAGCGTCGCTGCCCCAGGAAAGGAACAGGGGCAAGGGGCAAGGCCCCGCCCCCTAACCAGAGGCCATACCCCCTGGCCGCAGGCCACATCCCCGACTGGGGACGGGGCCAGGAGCGGCCATGCCAGCCGCAGGCGGCTGGGCCCTGGATCCCCAGCCAGGGATGGGGACGGGGATAGGAGCGGCAGCCATGGCCGCGGGCAACTGGGCGTCGGATCTCCGGCCCGGGACAGGGCCAAGAGCGGCCGCTGTGGCTGCGGGTGGATGGACCCCGGATCTCTGGCCTGATTGTGCCAGAGACTGGGAGAGGTGGGCCCTGCCAGACACAGGGCACTTGCGCCAGAATTCGGGGCACGGGCCCCGTGTGCCTGGCGCCAGCGATGCCCCTGCCCCCAGCGTGTGAGGGTGTAATTCTCACCACCTCCTGCCCAAATCCAGCCCCACCACACTTATGTCCAGTGTGTGCTGGAGATTGTCAAAGTTGAGGGATGCTCCTATCAGACTGCTCAGCATCACATCCAGCTTGTCCTCCAAGGTTTTGTGCAGAACCTGCAAAGGGGAGTGAGAGCAGGGGGTCAGCAGGAATAAGAGAATGGAAGTACCTTGCCACAGAGTGAGTGGGCTGGTTCTATGGGGAGGGTCTGGGGCACAGCAGGGCAGGGAACAGCGAATCTGATATGGGTGGGAGCTGCCTTCCAAGCAGAATCCAAGTTCTAAGCAGGGAATGAGGAAGGAAGGAAGGAAGAAAGGAAGGAATCTCCCATGGAGGAAGGGAAACTCCGGGTGCGTGGTTACCCACAGTCTGTTCCCATCTCCTCTCCACACTCCCATCCTGAGAGCTCCAGTGAAGGAAGGGAGGATGCACTCCACTCCACTCC
This sequence comes from Podocnemis expansa, assembly GCA_007922195.1. Taxonomy (NCBI): domain Eukaryota; kingdom Metazoa; phylum Chordata; order Testudines; family Podocnemididae; genus Podocnemis; species Podocnemis expansa. The sequence continues at coordinate 606,190 of ML682267.1, forward strand.
TAGACCAGCACAGAGGAGCAGCAGTAGGCGCTACCTGGATGTAGGAATCATTCTCCATGTTCACGGAGGATATATGGGACATGGCAGCTCGCAGCAGGCCCAATTCCATGTGTCTCTCCATTGCTGGATGCAGTTTGGTGGAAGCATAGAGAAGTTGGCTTTAGACTTTCCATCAGGGATGGCACAGACACTGACATGGGCATGAAATTTAGAGGCACTGGACACCATGCGGGAAGTTGGTAAACTGGGCACCAGGCAGGGCAGGGAGCTGGCTTAGGTCACTGACCTAGTCAGTGCAGGGTTGGGACAGAGCCTGCTCTTCTACCCTCTCCCAGGATTGTGCTGACCTTCCATACCTCTGTTGGTGTACCTCTCCCTGATCTAGTGCAGCCCCGTACTCATGAGATCCCATGCCAGCCACGAGGGAGGGACCTTCCCAGCCAAGGGAGTGAACTGCCACCTCTGGAAGACACTCAGAGGCTGCAGGGGCTGGGTGACCTGGGCAGGGGCCTAGTACCTTAGATTTGCCACAGCAACCAAGGAGCAGGAGAGGACGGAACTGGGCCCTGAGTCCAATGGCAGCGCCTCCAGCAGCTCCTGGGAGATTCTGAGGAGACAATGCCACATGTGAGATTTAGGCTCAGAGGGAAGTCTACCCAGTGTGCTGAGACCATCAGTGGATTCCCACACCACAACTGGGCCCTGCCCTCTCGATTCCTCTTTTTCTTCTCTCAAACTTCCCTTCCGCCCCCTACACTTCTCACTTCTCACAAACTCCACTCAGCAGCCACTGGGCCTTAGAGATTCCACCCAGGATTTGCCTTCTCCTGCTGCCCAGTTCTCAGTCCCAGGCGCTCTCCTCCTCAGTGCCCTGCCCCCAACCCACTGTTCTGCCCCAGCTCTGCAAAGTCCCCTTATCCCACGTCTATTGTCTACCCATGAGGCAAACAAAGCTATGTCTCACTCACAATGATCCTCTCCAACTGGGCCACTTTGAATTCAGGGGGCGCCAGGGTCTCCTGCACCATCTCCTGTGCATAGACACACATGGGTGGGATGGCATGCAGGAAACGGATCTACCTCGCAAGAGTCCCCCTGAGCCCCAGAAAACTCCCCCAAGCCCATACCCAGCCCACTCCAGCACAGAGATGGAGGCAGGGCCTGTGCGGTGAGGTTAGTGGTATGCACACCTGGTAGTTGTAACAGCTGGGGCAGGTGGAGAGCAGGAGGAGTAGCCCCCCTGCATGTGAAGGTGACAAAAGACTCAGGTGGGGTGGGGTGATGGCTAAGGTGGTGGCTGTGGGGAACATGCCAGTGCCCTGTGAAGGCAGGTGGGGAGGGTGGCCTTACAATGTTCTCATGATGGGTTGGGGATTCTCTGGATCTCCCACAGGGATCTGTGGTGGGACGAGGATAAGGAGAGACTAATTTGCCACTCAGCTAGGCAGTGTTCATACCATGTCTCCATCCTTCAGATATCCCATGACGATGCTCTGGTTGGCTTCCTCCATAGTCAGAACTTCTTCTTTGTCATCATCATCATTGTTATCTTCATCTTCATAATCCTCTAGGGGCAGATCTTCCTCCTTCTCAGCTTCTTCTTCTGTGGCCAAATCCTCTTCTGGGATCAGATTTTCTCCTTCCAGCTGGTGACTGAGGGTCTCTGTGTCGGGGAGAGAAGGAGAGAGGCTGATTCCTGCTGGTACTGCTGCTGCTGGTATAAGGAAGAAGAAGGACAGTGCATGGTAGAGGAATTGGTGAATGCTCCCATGCCCCTTGCATGGTCCTCATACTGCCCTTTCCATGGACCCCACAGCTAGAAGACCTGTTGCACAGAGGGCTCCATTCTGCCTTTTTCTTCCTGGGTGATGCTGCCTGGGCAGCTGTCAGACACCTCCTGCTTCAGTGGGTCATATGGCCCAATGAGGAGGGACCCTATAGGCCCATGCACCACACTCCCCTCCCCACGATCACAACTCCCCTACCATGGCCCCGGCTCCTCCGCCACCAGCTCCAGCCCCAGCCCCCCAACTGCCACTCCAGCTCCCCCACTGCCAATCCTAGGAGACAGCTCTTCCTGCTGCCGGTAGAGGCAGATGCATCTTTTGGGGTAGGTGAAGCAAGTGACGGGGCCCCTTTCTGCTTGGGGATCTAGGTATGCTACTGCTTCTCCCACCCCACAACCCGTCTCTGTGCATGGCTCAGGCCAGACCCCCTGGCTGGGGTTCCCTAAGAACACCAAGAGACCAGTGAGGCTGGCCACTTCCTTCTCTCCATGCCCTGAGAACTGTTCACCTGAGGGGGTGGAGCACTCCTGATCCCAGCTCCAGGGAGCCTCTGAGGAGCTGCCGCTGACCCCGGGGGTGAAGGCTGACCTGCTGGTGGTGCTCGTCAGGCATGGATCCCCCATTTCCTGCTGCAGCAAGGTGGGCTGGTAGGCAGGGAGTGTGCAGGACAATGTCTGCTGCTGGCTTACAGGACTGGGCTCCTGGGGGCTGGCCTTCCAACACAAGCAACCGCAAAGATGTTTTGCCCAGCTCCTCTCCTGGACTGGGTCCCGCCTAGCCAGCAGAGATGTGGACCACCTCCATCTGCTCGTGGACCCCACTTCTGTACTCTGAGGGTCTTTTTCGGGTGTTAATCTCTTCCTGCGCAGAAAGGTCATGCACCCCAGCTTCCTGTGCTGGCCAGAAGCTGTGTCTCTTCCCACCTTGATGAGGGTGGCACTCTTCTCCTGGGCCTGATGGCAGCTGCTTCCCTCTGGTGCTGGGGCCACCCGTCTAGCTCTCCTTCTCCGGACCCACCGTAATATGTCCGTGCTGGAACCAAGCAGGGAGCAGCCATGGCTATTTGCACATGTACATCGTAATTTCAAAATAAGTTAGTTCAAAATAAGTTATCTCAAAATAAAATCCTTATTTTGAAATAAATTAATTTGAATTAACAGAATGTTGTGAAATAATGGTTATTTTGAAATAACACATCAAACGGCATTATTTTGAAATAACCATTTCGAAATAACAGCCATTTCAATTTAAAGAAGGTTTAAGCTATTTGAAAATGATGGCTCTTATTTCGAAATGATGGGCTCCGTCATTTAGAAATAAGAATACGTCGTGTGGACCTAATCTCTTTTATTTTGAAACAACCAGTGTTATTTTGAAATAAAAGAGACGTGGACATACCCCATGAGTCTGGGGCAAGGCACTTTTCCCAATGGGCCTGTCTGCAACAAGTGAGCACCTGGGCTGGGATCCCCACACATGCTCAGACCTCACAGGCTAGGCTGCTCCAAAAGGTCCCCTGTCACCACCCCTGGCCTCGGATGCCAGGTGAGTATCCATGGGTAGGCTAGTTGAGTCAGGCCTGAGACCTGCAGTTAGTCTGGATTAGACACTCCCTCCTCCAGCCCCAGGCCACTCTTCCTTGCAAGTCAGAGATGGAATTGAACCCAGCTTCTGGAAATTGTTACAATACTTTACAGAGATGCTGATGAAGATTTTGGACATCTGCTGAGCACCAAAGACTTGAAGGCAGAGAAATTCCAAATCCAGGGATGTTAAAGGAGCCCAGAGTGCTGCTACCACCTGTCTTAGAGCTGTGTGATCCTGAGACAAGCTAACACAGCAGGACTGCTTATGGGAGTGGTCAGACCAAACCAAACAAGCACTGCAGGGAGTAAAAGGGGGGTTTCTAGGCTCCAATTCTAAAATCTTACAGTACAGAGGGATCTGTGAAGCTACAGAGTGACAGGTCTAAGGAATACCAGGCTGCAAGTGCTCTTGTGTTTGGTAACAGAGCATTGCCCATGACAGAGCAACTATCTCCTCCAGCTGGAAAAGCATTATTAGCCAGAATAGTGGAACAGACAAAATTCACTGAGGTCCTTATGGCTGCACTGGGCACATACAATCTGAGCAGAAAGCTCTGGAAAACATCTAGAGGAAACCCTTTCTTAGTGCACCAAAGCACTTCTGACAGATGATAATGTTTTTGCAGAGGTACGGTGCACACAGTCAGTTCTGCCTAGGCAGGCTGTTAGCGCTGGTAACACCAGGAGCCATGTGTGACTGTGAGAAGCCAGCAGGAGAGATCCAGAGAATCTGAAGGGGAGACAAGGCTCAAGGTGGAATTTGATCTACCAGAAAAGAAAGGCTGAGAGTGATCAGAGATGTGCACAACAGGGCAGAATGCTGCAGAAAGTGGGAGTGCTGATCCTACAAGGATTGCAAGTGAGAAAAGATCAAGGAACCAAAGCAATAAGACCATTTATTTCAGAACAGAGAGAAAGTGTGTGTGCAGAATGGCATTCTAGGTTGGGAAGAAAGTGCAGCTTTTCTAAGAAGTCTGATGGATGAGACTGTAAGAAACTGTAACCCTTTGTTGCAGTCTCAGGTTTTCAAGCCTCCTCTTTACAGTGAGGCCCCAGAAATGTGTGACATATTCTAGTGACATGTCACAGCTGCCACTGACACAGCTATGATTACCCTGCTGTCTCCTGCACTGATCCAAAACATGGCTGTTTGCTGTTGTTTTTCTTTAGCACAAGTTACAGTTAAATATCTATACAACTCTAAATACCAGGGCATGCTTGTGTGCGTGTGTGTTCAAAGTGGAGTGCTCTATTTGATTCCTGCCCTGCACTTGGAAAGACATAGGATGAAATGTTGGCCTCACATAAAGAAGAGAAACTCCTCTCTGGTGCATTAGTAGTTAAGAAGGATGCCAAATAGGATGGAGTAGGGCTAGGCGTATTGAAATCAGTGGCCTGGATAAGTTCCATTTGAGAGTCCAGGAAGACTTGTCTGAGAAAGTGTGATGAAGTGGAGATTTTCTTGGGGTTTTGCTTGATGGGAAAGGAGTGCTGAAAACCTCTGGGGTCAGATGGAGGATATGACTGCAGGTGCGGATAAAGCCTGGGAGTGGCAGACATGCCCCCATTCCACACAAGCACTTTTGTCCTTGCTAGCTAAGCTGAGAGGAGTCCAGAGTACGAGTCCTGTGGTAACCCATCACATACTGTACATGGAATCTCCGAGGCTGGATATGGGAGCTGGCTCCATTCCTGTATGGAGACCTGGGGTAGACTGGGGCTGTCTCCACCATGGCAGAGTAATAATTTACAGCAGAAGGGGGCGCTGAGCATGATACCTTTGAGGGTCCATCACAGAATGTTTCTGCCTCCCTCACCCAAGTCGGAACTAGACACAGCAGCAAGCTTTAAAACTGCCCCTTTTTGTAAGCACATGGTTGTGTCTGGTTAGGGTAGTGTGGTTGTTGCTTTGACTTATGAGGCGGTCCCCCAGCGTGACGTCCAGCTGACTGAAAATAGATGCTGCAGGATAGTTCACCAGACCCACCGCGGTGTCCCTGGTGATCGCGGTTCCATCTGCTTTGACAATCTTGCAATGAAGGTAAAGAAGGGTATTGTTTAAGTCCATGTAATCTATGCCATTCCCCGCTATAAAGAAGTCCAGGGGCGCAGCCTCTGTAATGGCTGATAGCGGCGGTACTTCGATGTAGATGCTTTTCGCGATGCTGGTCTGCGTAGGGGCTATTTGAAACAAGTCTAGTTTCGACTTGGTGCACTCTTCAGACCCGCAGTGAACAAAAGCCATGCTGATTAAAATATATCTTTTGCCAGGTGTTGAGCGCCTCCTACGCTTTCCCTTGGACTTTCGCTTCTGACTAGTCCTGTGTGCTACAGCTTTCCTTTTAAAAGGTCTGGATGGGTCCATGCGTCTTGGGCGTGACGCATTTCTCTTTCTCTTCCTCCTTTTAATGTACATCAGCCCTGACCCCTCCTGTTCAGGCAGTTTTACCACCTTCTCCAAAACAGCGCAGGAGACGTTGCCTACCACGTCTCTAGCTATGTTTTGAGCAGCAGTTTTCATGTGAGGCTTAATAATCTCTAGCCCCCTCCTCAGAAGCGGTACAGCTTTTCTAAAGAGGCTGCAAAATATTCCACCCATGCCTGCTCCATACATCACGGGGGAGCCGTGGTAACCAGGAAGGGCATATCCAGCCCGGGCTTTGTAATAGTTGCTATAGATGGCGGGGTCACCGTAATTTTTTAGAATCACCATGGTGTTGTTTTTGCTTTACCTTTCAGAAACCACGCTCTCTCCTGGAACGCAGGTGCAGCTTGACGATCACCTTACCAAAGCAAAATGAGATGTGTCTGTTCTGGTCGGTCTTTATTTCAATGGCTACGGTGTCGATGTGGTGCTTACTGACAGGAACATAATGTGGTTTATCGTAGGTGATGGTGACAAACTCGCTGTTCCTTCCTTGGACGGGGACGCAGCGTAACAGGGGTATGGAGAAGATCTCCCACAAACTGGTGTTCCACGATATCTGTGTACAGATACAAGGAGTTGAAACCTCCTGTGATGTCTGCCGAGAAAGGGATTTTTTTGACGCTGGTGTTGGGGTACATGCCCAAAATATTAGCCAACTCCCCACTGGTTGAAATCATATAAGCAACATCGGTGGATTTAAATCTAACTTTTCTACCCACAGGATCATAGTTCAACGTCACCCCGGGTGTTTCGGGATGGCGACTCATGACGTTGTTCATGTGCTCCAGCAGATCGGGTATAGAGGAGTAATAACCTCGTTGTAGGACAAAATTCCATTTCTTATCTTCACAGGTGATTTCAAAAGGGGCGTCTTCATTGATGTTGTTCCAGCTGTGGGGGTATTGTATTTCCACCAACCCCACCTCCCAAGCACCCCGGAGATCCAAAGGTTTAATTAGTTGTACGGTAAAGTTCGAGCTGGTATTTTGGGGAAATACCCGAGAGCTGGCGTTGCTGGGCAAAGTGATGTAAAAACCACCGTCGCCCATTTTCCCTCATGAGTAATCTTTTGCGTCTAAACCTCGCAGAGCTGAGACGCTTTCACCCAGCTGTTAAACTTCTCTGGCCACCCCAACCATTTCACCAAGAGCTGCTTTTTTCTCCCTCTTCCTTTCACCTCTAGAACTTTTTCAATCCTGTAAATCCTGTCAAGTTTGGGATTTACTTTTTGTAATTCTTCAGGGTAAAAAGATCCAGCCACCGTCTCACCCTCGTAATCTCTTAAATGGTATACAGGTCTCTGGCCCTTTGTTAAGGCTTCGTCCACTATGAATATCTCATCTGTAAACGTTTGTTCATAACCTTTCTCAAAAGCTCCTTTGGTTTTAGATAGTCTCACGTGGTTGCCTTTTCTAAAAGGGTGGGCAACCGGTTTTACTTTTAAACTGTCTCCGTATACCGTTTTCCACACCTGCAGGGAATTCGAGGGGGTAACATCAACGGGCCTGGCCTGTATGGTTCTGTGAAAGCTCCGGTTGTAACTCTTTATAAAGTCAGGTAACACATCGATGTAGCGAAAGGTGTTGTGGGAGGTAAAATATCTCCACATCCTCGACTTTAAAGTTCTGTTAAACCGCTCCACGACCGCCGCTTTGACCTCATTATTAGTCACAAAATGGTGGACACCGTGCTGCTTAAACAGCGCACTTACGGGTTTGTTTAAAAATTCTTTTCCACGATCAGTTTGTAATTTTTGAGGGATGCGGCCTTCACTGAAAAAAGCTTTAAAGGCCTTGGACACTTCACCCCCTGTCTTGCCTTTGAGGCCTAAAGCCCAGGCGGATTTAGACAGACTGTCTATCACTGTTAAGTTGTACTTAACACCGCTGTTGTGTTTGGAGAACCTTTGCATGTCCACTAAATCCACCTGCCATTGTGCATCCACGTCTGAAACAACCGTCTTGTTTCTTTTAAAACTTATTCGAGCCGGTCTGTGTAAAGTGTAAGCGTCCTGGTCCGAAAGCCAGGCTGCTACCTCACCCCTGTTCAAAGTTTTACTTTGCTTTTTGGCTGCCTGGAAAAGAGCGTCCACCCCTCCAAAGCTCCCGACTTCCCCGGGGCTGTAATATATTTTTTTTAAGAGCCGTCTGCTCCGACATGGCTGCCACCCCAACGTGTTTTAACTGCGCAAGTCTGAAGGAGACACGTTCACATTAACAAATTTAAATGACTTTTTTTTATTAATCACCAGATTTAAAACCATCCCTCATTTACAGCGTCCTGCAAAAACGTTCACCAGCCCTTGAAGGAGTCTGAGCTGCTTCATTCTTCCTCTCAGTGCTGTGTACCAGGCACGGGCAGGAACAACTGGTGCGTATTTCATTATTCCATTTTCGTTGTCCCCTCTCAGCTCTCTGTGCCAGACACGGGCAGAAACAGCTGACACACGATACGTTTGTTTTCACAGGGCTACTGATGTGCAGGTTCTCAAAGGCCCGTATAAAGTCGTCGTCGAGCTGTTGAGAAAATTTTTTTTTCAGAAACATTAAAAATAAAAAGGATCCATAAGGTCACCGCCCTTTAACGCCTTTTGTTTTTTATAGCCTTCTTTACCTCTGCCTGCAGCTCCCGTGAGCCGTGTTCGCTTCCTTCCATGGGGACGGACAACAGAAGGCCATCGGGGCTATCGGGTTCCCTCACGATCTCTGGGGGATCAGTCGACATATTGGCCACCTCCTCCACCGAACTGTCACTGTTGCAGGGTTTTCTCCAGGGGCTAGTAAAGGTTGGAGCCAAAACCAATCCCGAAGGCCTGGTGAGGATGGTGAAGGCATCCATGTTCTGCACGAGCTCTGAACCATGCGGTCTTGTGCACGAGCCAGAGGTCGTAGAGCTTTAAAGCCCCAGACTTCCAGGGGCGGCGCCATTTGCCACCAACCGTCGAGGCCCACAGATTGGGCATGGGGTTCCAGCCCTCCCGATTGGCCCAGGAGGCCCCGCTGGCCCGATCTAAAACCTTTTCCTATTGGCAGAGTGTCACATGACCCTCTTCTGGGGTGGGCTGCCCCCGCCACTTGCCCTTCTGCGACCAATCCCGCGCTCGGGGGCAAAACCCGCTCCTATTGGTGCAAAGGCGTTCTGGGAGGGTCCACGCCATCCCACTTCCGCCGGAAGTCACACCCAGAGGGCAGGACTGGATGTCAGGTGACTGGCTGGGGGTGGGACTTCTGGTGACAGGTGGGCAGGGGGCAGGTCCGGAAGTCGGTAGGAGGGATTTCCGGTGAAAAGGGGGCATGGAAACGGTTTGATTGATGGTAGGGCCCTTTACTACTGATGCCACTGAACAAGGTTTCATTGGAAAAATCTAGATGTGTCAAGAGAACCCTTCTTCATATTTTTTGTCACCTTAGACTATAACCCATGCCCATCTGGTCCTGGAATATGAGCTTTATGGCCTCCAGGCTGTCTCTGGGGAAATATTTGCTACCCAACAGAGCACTAGGAAACACTCCCACAGTCTCCAAATGACCCTACAAGAAGAGGGAAACCTTTGCTAGGTCCAGGGGACTAAGGAGAAAGACCAGGGAAAGACCAGGAGGAACTGGGTTCACCTTTTGCAAGGTAACTGTTTCTTGTCTGATGCAATGTGTACTGTGTATGGTGTTTCGGGGTGCTCATGACATATTGAACATTATTGGTATTGGAATATATCGCCTATAGTATCGTACTTATGGACAGATATAAAACTGCCACATCATGTCCTCCATTTTGGGTCTCATATGGCTTGGATAGATGCAGACAAACACAGGACTGTGTTTCCGCACTGCCACATGATGCCCACTGGGGTATAACTTGTGTAAATTTTCTGTTCTCTTTTGCAATATAACTGTATGGTTTGATGCCAGTTATGCCCTGCAATGGGTTTCTTTCTGAACACTTGTAACAGACTCTGCCTCATTGTTATGGTGTCATGTGTCCTGCTGCATTTTACACGTACTTAGGTGTAACACCCACGTGGCCAGATAGAGTCTGCCTTGCTGGCAGCTCTGACCAGAGAAGGGGGTGTGTAGGAACACAGCAAGGAGAGCCCCTTTGCCCCAGCGGCACCTGTTCCAAACTCCCAGAGTGACCACACACACACTGGGATAGCGCAGGGATTATGGGAATGGGGAAGGTTTATTTACAGAGGTGCAAAGGGGAAACCAACAGGGGAGATGGGGCAGCAGTGACACAGAGTAAACAGCTAACACAGGGCCCTGCAAGGCCCAACAACAGAGCAGGCTGGAGGCAGATGTGAGCTCTGCCTCTGCACCATGAGTTCAGGAGTCCTAGCACAGTTCCAGTCCAGAGTTCAGTCCAGCAATTCCTAGTCTTTGGCACCAGCACTTTCCCAGCAAAAGAAAACCCTCTGATGCCTCTTCTGCCGCTCTCTGCGAACCCAGAGCGACACCCTCCCCACTTAACTAACTACAACCTCCCCCCTGAGTCCCAGGTGCTGTACTCACGGCCCCACAGCTCCAGATGGCCAGTCACTGGATCCCGCTCTGTCCTTGGGCGACTCTCTCCAGTGCAGTGTCCTTCTGTGGGTGCTGGCCTGACATCCCAGGTCAGCTGCTCTGTCTTCCCTGGCTTCAGGCAGGGCCCCTCCCTCTGCTGCCTTCCCAGGGCCTCCATCTGCAGCTGCAGCCCCCCTCCTCAGCTCCACAAACCCTCTCCCACAGGACAAAGATTTAAAGGAACCATGTTTCTTAAAACCCCAGAGAGGTTACATAGGTAAAGCATGTTCCCATATATTTCCCATGGTTCAGTGGGGATGCAGTCAGAACCATTTCCCAGTCAGCGTTGCCTGTAAACACAGCTGGAGGAAATAATGATAGCAAGCTAGCTAAATGTCAAACACACTCACCAGAGACGGGGAAATCTCCCGACCTTTCTGAACACAGAAGATCACCTGGCTACAAGGAGGAGCTCAGTGTGGGGTGGGATTGAAAACAAGTAGACACATGTTGAACTGAGAGACTTTTTCCTAGAGAATCTCCATCTTGAAACCTCTCCACTACCAACTGAGCCCCGCCTAGGGAAAGGCAGAGACTGGCTGTAAATCCATCGTCCAGCCAATCTTTCTGAGTAAACCTGAACAGCGAACTTCAGCTTAGAATGAAAGTTATGTTTTAATTTGATTGTGATTACCCCTGACCAATTTTTGAGATTCTTGTGCATAATTTGCTCTTTACTCACTTAAAATCATGTTCCAAGCAGCTAACTAGTGTTTGTTTTATCTAAAGCTGTGTGAACTTCAGAGAGAGGGACTGAGCCAAGCCAGGGTAATTCAGTTTCTTTGATAAACTGCCAAACTGGAGTCCATGACACTACAGTGATTAGGGAATTATTATGATCCCTGCAGGATGGAAGTTACCGGTGTGGTATCTGAGAAATGGAGGAGCACACTGGGAGATTGCACCCTGCGTGACTGGAGAGCTCACACCCACTGCCTAGAACGGATCACCAACAAGAGGCTGGTATAGACTGACCCAGAGGTGGGTGGTCACTTAGCAAATTGGGATAACTTGGGGTCTGGGAGTAGGCTGAAGAGGGGGATGCCTTGACACATCAGACCAAATTCTGGGAGAGGAATGTCACCTACACCCAGCAGAGACACACATTCAGGAACAGTGGACTGGCCTAAGAACCTGTCAGCACTTTGACTCAAGTTGAAGGGATCAGGCACATAGCTGGCTATGTTCGATCACCTGCACTGAGGGAGCGTCAAGGAAACTTGTTAATAGAAAGAGCTCCACCCCCATCCAATCACTTTCCCCCTGAATCTCGTTCCAAAGGAACATCAAGGAATAATGGTTGCATTTAGAGGGTAACCAAGCATCGCAGCTACTTTTGCTTGATGAAGTAACCTCCCTGACTGAGCAACCAGGTTCCAAACAGATACAGAAGAAAGCCCACTTGTATCATCAAAAGGCCCAAAACCCAGGTTCAGTGGCAGAACAGGAAGAAATTACTTCTGGCCAGCAAAAAGAGAATTAATTTGTAAATTGCCAGCACCCATGGATATTTCTGCCTTGGGAGCCTTTCTAGGTCTGACGGAATGGCTTCACAGGCATGGGGCAAATGGCACATTAAAGGCACAGCCACTGTACCAGCTACTAAGGAAGGGGTTACCCTGGATGTGGGGCCCAGAACAGGATCAGGCCCTATAAAAACTGAAGCAAGCCGCAACCTCAGTGCCTGCACTAACATATCTGAAAAACACTCAGCACTAAAACATTTCTTATGCAGCTAGCTCACTGTCTCCCGAGTACTAAAAGGGCCAACGACTAGCTTGTAAAAATGTTTTGGCATTGTCTGGGCCTTGGGGCACTGGCCATATCCCCCTTCTTCCATTCCAGTTAGTTTCAGACTGGCCCACACTCCTCTTAAGTGCATAGTGGCTGAAAGGTTTTAAAAAGGGAACGTGTCCAGCCCCAGACTAGCTAAGTGGCCACAGCTCTGATGGACAGAAACATGAAAGTCCAACCACCTACTGCTTCCAGCCAGACCCCTTATGGCCTGATAGTTGAGGGTGCTGAGCAATGTTCCTGTAAGCTGCGCCAGTGAGCTGTGGCTCAGCTGCCCCCGCTCACTGGTGCAGCAAGCACTGACCCCAGCGCAGGTCGGGCAGCCACAAGCCATGCCTGGCCCCAGAAACATTTCTCCTGGGTGCCAGGAAGCCTGGGGTGGGGCTGGCAGGGAGCAGAAGCGGGGAGCAGAGGAGCTGGGTTGGGGGCTCCTGGGCTGGGAACAGATTAGAAGCAGGGGGTAAGCTCATACCACGGGGGGGGGGGTAGGGGAGGGTTGATGTGTAAGGAAACATATTGTTTCCCTTTAAAGTCATTACTGCCAGATAGGTCAGTGGTTCCCAACGTTTTCTCTGCCATGGCACTCCTTGCTACCTTTAATTCATTTGAGGCACACTGCCATATAGTTTCCAAATGAAGCCATATATTTTCATGAGCCAATGAGCTAATCCAGAGCTCTTTGAATAGTTTTTCAAAAAATTTTGTGGCACACCTGTGTGCTGTGACAAATTCCACCCAAGATTCAGAATAAACACAGGAAACTGTTTGGAACTTTACGTTACTGTATTAACACACAGCATTTCTACAGCACTTTCCATCCCAGGATCTCTCATTGGCTCACTATAATAGGCATTCACACATGCTTGGGTCTGTGGTATCCAAGAGGCACACCCCCACCTTGTGCTCACATTTAAGTGAATGGCCCTGACAATACATTATAGGCAAACTACATGTTCTCCCATTTTGAAATCTTTACCAAGTGCCATAAACATGGCTTTAGGAGGAGGTGTCCCCTTCATGTATTTTTAGCACAGCTGTTTTCAGTTGGAAGCTGGTAAAGGAAAGGTCAAAGCTTGCAGACAAGAACAACACAAAATTGGGAGATGGGGATTGTAGCGGAAAGAGAGAGGGCATCCTGATCTAACTTTTTCAGTAATGTGGCAAAACTGTCATTGACCTTAATTAACATTAGCTCAAGTAAAATATAGGCCTAAATCAGAGTGACTTCATTTAGCTCAATGAGTGAGATCTAGTCAGAATTGGCACATTCATTAGGAATCTCTAAAAAAATAATAGAATTGTATTGGCTATCTGTGATCATCAGCTCTTATCAGTGTAATTTCTTACACATTTCTTTATGTATTTTCACATCTTTTAAAGGTGAGCTGAAATTACAGACAACCAAAATGTTTGTTGTTCTGGAAAAGGTAATGGCTGGTACACTGAACACATTCTTAGATGTTTGTCAGCTAGACACTGACAGAAGATAAGTTCCCATCCCTAGCCCAGGTGGTTGATATATGTGGTACGTTTCAATCATCTAGTGCAGATGCTGAAAGAGGCTTCAGTCTAATGAATAATATTAAGACAGAGCCGCATAACAGGTTGGATGTTTCTCATCTAGACATGCTAATATGCATCAGGTCATATCTAAGTGCTGGATTCAAGGTTGACCTAGACTCTGTATGTGCATTCTGAAAATGTGACAAAGACAGGCATCAAAAACTGAGGTGTAGGGGAGGCTTGATAGGCAGCATCATTGCTTCATATTTGTTTAATAAAAATGTTAAACTGAAATACTGTGGTTTTATTAATTTACTAAAGTTTGAACAAAAAGACATCGATACAATGTTCCCTCTCTAAGCTGGTGGTGCAAGTTATGGACGCACTTGGGACCCGATGGGCAGTGGCTCAGGGGCCTGGTCCCGGAAGAGGGAATGGGCAGGGAACTTGCTCAGCTGCATCCATAAGTTGCTCAGCTGCATCATCAGCTTAGAGGGAACATTAGTGCTGAGTAGAACCGACTTCTCGCTCCAACAGAACCAGCCCTTCCCCATCCTTTTCAGCCTCTAAGTGGCTGGAAAGCCGTAGAACCCCTCCTGAAAAGCCAAAGGTTTGGTTTGTAAATAAAGTCTCCTATATAATGTAACAATTCCCCCAAACAGTCTCTGCAGCAATTTTCTATGCTGCTACAGGGCTGGCCCGAGATTTTCTGGGGCCCTAGGAGTACTATGATTTTGGCACTTTCCCGCCACCACTCCATGACTGGCCAGCACTGAGCTACTGAGAATGACTAAACTGCCAGACCCTGCCCCTAGGCAGCAAATCCAGGCAGCACTCTTACGAAGCTATGCCGTGACACTTTTTAACTATTTACATACTCAGTCGTGCTCCACACCAGGGGCATTGTTACAGCTGACAAAGAGTCCTGGCACAGCTCCTTCCCATTGCAACCCAACACACTTTCCTCAGCCTCTCCCCTAACCCCAACTCCAAGCCCATGAATAGCAGAGAGTGGTGCCTCACTGTACACACTCCCTCTGTGCTGGTCACAGAGCACAACACCATGTCCATACCCCCCGTCCCTGATTGAAGAAAGAAGACAGTGAGCTTTGCCCAGAAGGGCTAGGTAGCTCCAACCCCCACCCCTCAAAGCTCAGCCAATGGAGCCTGAAGCAGCAGGGCTGGGAAGCTCTCATACAGAATCCAGTGGAGCTCCTATGCCTGGAGTCAGCAGCCTGGCCCAGCTCCCTCCCAGCCCAGTGATGGAGCCAGCAGAGGATCCAGGCAGCAAGCACAGCTCTCCCCAGGCTGAGCCTAGAACAGAGCCAGAGGCAGAGGTGTCAGCAGTACATGCCTCCCAGCCAGTGCCCCCCGTAAGTTTTTCTGGGCACTGGCAGTACATGCTTTTGTACAGATTTTGTCTCCCTCAGGGAACTGATGGGCAGGATCCCTTGGGA
>ML682267.1:666300-682666 GCA_007922195.1 Podocnemis expansa
CTGCAGCGTGCCAGCGCAGCTTACAGGGAACATTGGTCTGAAGACGGAGGACTAAAGACCAGATGGAGATGGGGCTCCAGCCTTTTATCACCCTTTGGCCTTCCCCATGCTTCCAGGGTCCTTGCTGTCAGTGAGGTGGCAGCCATGATGGCCACCCCGCCCCACACATATCCGCCTGGATTATGCTGCTCTCAAGGAGAAATGTTAAGTATCGATCTCCCTGATGGGCCTCCATCTCCGGGCCATCCAGCACAAGGGGGAAGAACGTTAAGTATCAATCTCCCCTGATGGCTCTCAATCTCCTGTGTGAGTTTTTTTTCTCTGTAGTTTCTGTCAACAATAAAGGGGGTGAGTTTCTACCCCCCCCCAACAGTTTCTTGGCACGCCCGTCACCACAAAGGAGGGGTCATAGTCTGGGGTCCCAGTTTTATCATTGGTCCTGACCAGGATCACACTCCTAATTGGCTATTTTTACTCTGGCTGGGCAAAATACTATTAAAACCCCCTGTCTCAGCTAGCTTGTTGTTCTCCCACCCTCGGATGCTAAAGGGCACGTCGCGACCCGGTTGGACTGATCCCCCGACTGAGGCAGGGAGCACCCACCCAGAAGACCTTTTTTTGGGGTGTACACGGATTGCCGGCCGAACAATTGAGTGCTGAGATGCTGCAGCTGGTCTGCCTCCTCGCTTTGGGTTCCACCGCAGTCCTGGGACAGGTATTATTAATCGATATAGGCCTCCTACCTTCTCTTAATCATTCTACATGGTACCATTTATATATAGTCTGTGATTGTAGTTTCTTCACCTGAGTTTTGTATAGTTTGTGTAGTTGTTATTATTTTCTCTGTACCCTGCATAATCTTTTCATGATATAGTTGTTTATGGTCTAGCATAGCTTTGTGTTGTTAATTTGACAGTTGTTTTGTTAGTCATTTGTATTTTGCACCCTTCTTACTGTATAATTGTTCATTACTCTGCTTCTGCTCTAAACTGCTGGCCCCAAACTTCCCCAGTGTACACGGAGAGAGTGTGGGGGTTTATTTTTCTCTCATCTGACTTTTTTCACTCTGCCGCCCACCCTTCTTGGCTAGCAAGGAGGAATGGCTTCCAGCCATTGGTAAATATGCGTCGGGTGGGCTGGTCAGTGCCTATACTGATGTTGAGGCAGTAAAAGGCCAGAAAAGTCCTTGACTTATTATGACCACCCTCTTGTAGGTCACTCCATACTGTTATTTAACTATAAGTACTTTTGTAGGTTGTAAGTGTTTTGCATAGACTCTCATACTTTATCCTGTTGTTTGGCTGGAGGTGTTTTACAGGTGCTTTATATAGACTTTCTTGCTCCACACTGTTACTTGGTTATAAGTGCTTTGCATAGGTTTTTAGCTTTATATTGTCATTTAGTTATAAGTGTTCATTTAGATTTTGCATTATGCTGTTAGTTGGTTATAAGTGTCCTATATAGATTTTTGCTTCATACTGTTAGTTGATTACAAGCGTTTTTGCATAGATCTCCTTGTTTTACACTGTTAAGTGGTTAAAGGTGTTTAAGGTGTCACTATAAAAGTAGCTTTTTTGTTTACTTGAACTGGTGTCCGTCTCATTGGTGGGTGTCGCTGGTCCATCCCCGTCACATCACGAACCCGGGGTTCAACACTTGCCAAATCAAAATGGAGCTGAGTGACATAGTCAGTCTGGGTGACTGGCCGAACGGGTCTCCTCCTAGGCCCACTTCAAATGGGAGATCCCCTTTGGGGTCATCAGGAGGGCATTGTTTTTGCAGACATGCAGTCTGGGAATGCCTTAAAATCAAATCACTTGGTTGGAACACGCACAGATTTCTAATTCTTAATATAGGCATGATACCTACATATAAACCATATAATCATGCTTAGCAGATTACAGCCTTTCTACTGACAGCAAACATGGTAAATCACATATGGATTATTAAAAATATGAAATATTAATATGAAAGATAACCATAAACAGTCCCCCAGAGCCAGACTGCATGCCAATGGGGCCGCAGGCAGCTACTGAGCAGAGGCAATAGCTGTGGCAGCCCAAGCAGTCTGGTTGGAGAATGGGACCATTGTGGCTCACTTCCACTTCCCGGGAACCGCTGTGGCCCCATTCCCCTGCTGGAGAGTGTGGGTTGCCATGGCTATGGCCCCCAGCCAGCCCCTGCAGGGGAGTGGGGACAGGCAGCCTCTGCAGGGGAGGTCAGCTGAGCTACCGATCACATTGGCAGCTGGCGATTGGCAGCAACAACCAGCCCTCTGCATCCCCCAGCCCCGCTAGGATCCTGCCCTGGTGGGAGCATCAGTGCTGCAGCTGGGTTCCAGCCCTATAGGAGAGCAGCACTGCGGACCCCCTGGAAGAGGTCTGTAGACTCCTGGGGGGGGGGGTCTGCGGACCACCGAGGGGGAACCACTGCAATATGGTAAGTAAGGGAGAATGGAAGTCGGGGGGGAGTTGCTGGGATATGGGCTGGATAGAAGATGCTCAGGTGGGGGTTCCCTTAACTTTCTTGCTGTGGGGTTGAAGACGCCTCCAGCCCTAAAGAAGCTGGGGAGTAGGGGCAGAACAGGGTGCTGAGCCACACCCCCCCCCCCCAAATCTGAAATGGTCACTACTGCCCAGCAGAGAGAGAGGGGAAAAACTTTTCCTGAACTTTACCTGACTTTGCGTTAAAAAAAAAAAAAAAAAAAAATCAGAAACAGGACAAGTGCTTTTTTTTTCACTAGCAACCATCTATATTAACATTGCATCTCCTGCAAAAATACAAAACAAACAGACCCAGAGAAGCTCACCTGTCTGAGCAGTAAGCACCATGCACAGGGATAAGAGCAGAGAATGGGGGGGGAGTCATAGCAAAGCTGGAATTTGCATGGATTCCCCTCATAAATATAAAACCCCTCATCAAGGCAGCTCAGCAGTGGTACCTGGACACCTCCTGCTCTGTGCAACTGTGCTGGGGTGTGTGCAAATGAAGGGTTGGCCACTGGGCACCAGCAATCCTTGGTGTACCACTGCACCAGACACCCCCTTATAATAAGAATATCAGCCCAGCAGGGTGCAGTACCACAGTCATCCGCCCATTGACCCCTTATTATATGCATGAATGACAAGTTAGCTAGGAACATTACCACAGTCTATCCATCAGAATATCCCTTATGTGACTAACAACCCAGCTGAGTGAAGTACCATTCTCTGTTCACTGCAGGGCCCCTTATTAGGAGAATAAAGAACCGGCTGGACAGAGTACCACTGTGTGTTCAATGTAAGTGTGCTGGAGCCAGTTGCAGTCCCACTGTCAATCTACCATAGGGCCCCTTATATGAATAACAACCCAGCTGGACACAGTTCCACTTTCTGCCAGCGTGAGGGCCACATATTGTGTGAATAACAAAGCAACTTAGTGCACTGCTACCGTCAGTCCAGTGTAGGGACCCCTATATAGAACAGTGTGCTGCGGTCAGCTGCCCTACCATAGCCTGTTCACCAAAGTGCCCATTTCCAAGCACAAAAGAGTCTTTCTCCAAGAATGAGGCAGCATAGATAATACTGAAAAGGTTTTTTTATTCAAGGTACCAAGAAGGGAGGCTGACTGGATTCAGCTTCAATGTGGTGATGTTACAGTGGTCAATGGTCAAACATATATGCTTCTTTATCAGTTCCATAATCCATGTGGAGTCTTTACCTATTTATTTCAAGTACAGACTTTGTTTTTCCTAGAGAGAACAGAGGCGACAATGACAGCTATAGACTGCTAGTTACATAAAAGATCCTGTGACTCCACTTAGAGCAGGGAATGGGGCAGAGAGGAGAGTCCTCACAAATAAGCAGGGTGTGTGCCAGAAAGTCTGGGAATGTATTGTTCTCATCTGAGTTAGGGTTTCTCAATAGGCAGCTGGCCACTGCCTTTTGATTGTTTACAGCACCATTGTCCTGGGTGAGTCTGGTATACCTATCTGTTACTTGTGTGAGTTTCATGCCCCAACATGCTGGCTGGAGAGGTATCTAAAACGTAACAGAAGACACCTGGCAGAAAGAAATATCTAAAAAAGGCATGAAAATACTAGATCCAAACACCCTCATTGCTTAAATAACAATTCAGCTGGGTGCAGTCCTGAAGTCTGTTTATCTGAGGCCCCTTATTATACAAACAATAACCCAGCTGTGCGCAGGACCACTATCTGACCACCAGAGGGCCACTATAATATGAAGTGGGTTGCAGCCAGTTCCAGTAGCACTGTCTCTCCAGCAGTTTGCCCGATGTTATGTTAATAACAAGTCAGCCTGGCACATTGCCTCTGTCTGTCCAAAAGAAGGACCCAATCATGGACAGTCTGCTGCAGCCAGTTGAAAGTGCCACTGTCTGCCAGAAGGTGTGTCCCTTCCATTAATAACAATCAAGTTCTGCATGGTAACACTGTCGAACCCCCTGAGAGCCCCCTGCAATGGAATGAGTTGGGCAGCCAGTTGCAATCCCCTAGACTGTGTGCTCTGGCCTCTTATTCAGTATCAGCCCAGATTGGTGCAGTACCACCGTCTTTTCACTGGAGGTCCTCTCATAATAAGAATATCAGCCCAGCTGGGTCAGTACCAGAGTGGTCCACCTGTTGCCCCCTTATTATGTGAATGAATGACAAACCAGCTAGGAAAACTTCCCCCGTCTGTCTGTTGGAGTGCCCTTTATTGTGTAAATAACAACCCAGCTGGGTGCAGTACTACTGTCTGTTCACTGGAGGGCTCCTTATTATGAGAATAACAACCCAGTGAAGTGCAGTACCACTGGATACGTCTGCACTATGGGCTTAAGTCGAGTTAAGGAAAGCCCTGGCCACATTTGGAGTTCATTAAGTTGACTTAAGGGCGCCCTTAAGTTGACTTAATAACTATCACTCTTTAAGTTGACTTAATATATTATGGCGAGTCAGGTTCACTTTGCTGGCCTCCAGCCCATTTCTCACCCCCCACTGGCCACAAGGAAGAGCCTGCCCTGGCAAAGCAGGGAAGAGCAAAGCTTCAGCCAATGATATGGCAGGAGGAAGTCCTGCCCTGTCTGCTGGCCAAAACTGGCATATGCAAACATGCAGAGCCAAACCGATAACCAGAGGAAAGGCCTGGGCAGAAGGCGGACCATTTCCTATCTTGCCCAGCACCTGGACAGATTCATCCATATACAGTGGAAGTTCCAAGTACTTAATTGTACCCATGCAGATACAAAGCCCAAGCAAATAGGATACCCCCTTTTAGCTGACTGAGCAGGGGGAATGCCTTGAGACACTGAAATCTTGGCTCACTTTTGCTCTCCCTCTGCCCTTGGGCTCCTGTCCCCCACGTTCCCACCCCCATCCCACCCTTTGCCAACCTGATGCCCGACTCTTCCCTCAGTCCCGTCTAGCCTCCTTGTGCCAGCCCATCCTTTCACTAGTATTGCCCAGTCTCTTACCCCAACTTCAGCTGACCAGTACTCCTCCCTCCTATCACCCCACTCTGCCCCCTGGCACCTGCTCTGCCCTCCAGTGACCTCCTCAGCTATAAACCCCCCCTCTGCCCCAGGAGCGTGCCTCACTTTCCCCTTCCAGTGCCAGCCCTACTTCTCATTCCCCTGGAGCACCTCTATTTTCTCACACCTCTGTGCCCTCTGGTGGCCATCCCTTCTCTTTGCTCCTGAGTCTGCTCCTTTCTTCCCTGGAACCCAAGCCTCCCCCACCCTCCAGCACCCAGTGGGACCTTCCTCTCTTTTCTCCCCCCCCAGCTTGTGCCTAGTCCTTCCCTTGTCCCCCATTGCCCTTGTGCTTGCCCCTCCTCTCTGCTCCTCCTCTTTCTCTCCAGCATCAGCCTGTCCCCACCCCTTGATTCCCCCAAACCCTTTCATTCTCCCCAAACCTCCCTCATCCTCCCAGGCTCCCCTCTTCCCCAACCCCCTTCATTCAACCACAACCCTCTCATTCTGCCCATATCCCACAGATCCCCACTCTCAGCTCCCCACCTGTTCCCCTGGTAAATAAAACACATCCACACCATCACTCTATGTGCAGGGCATTCTTTAATTGTGTTGGGGATAGGGAGGGTATGGGGGGCAGGAATGGGAGGATGGAGGTGTTGACAGCAGCAGGAAGCAGGTGCTTTATCCCATCTGCAGGCCTGCAGCCAGTAGTCACCATCCCAGCTGATGAGAATGATCTGGTGCCATCAGTCACTGGTGGTTTCCCATGCCCAGATGCACAGGTGCATGGAGGGCACCCTGTCTGTGGCAGCTCCCAGGGATGGCAAGGGGTTCGGCCTGCTGCAACCTGCCCCCATGCCGGCATTTGCCCTGCAATGCCTGGTCCAGGGACAGAGGGGTCTGGCCACTTCATGGGGGAATGTGGTGTGCTGTGTTGGCACACTGCTGGGGCACTTTGGGGTTGCATGCCTCCTCAGGTCCCATGTTGCCATGCACAGTGTGGAGGGTGGTGTGGTCACTCACTTCCTATTGTAAAAGAGTAATTGGGTGAGGGGACACCCCTGCTTTGATGCACTCTGGGCCAGCTACCCACAATGTACCACTCCTAGGGCAACCGAGCAACTGCCAATGTGGATGTGGGCAGTCTTCTGGCATTTTAAGTGTGGCCACTCTAAGATGGCTTAATAAGGTCTCCTTTAAGCCGTCTTAAAGTGGACCTTATTAAGTCAGCTGAACCGAGCCCTGTAGTGTAGACACAGCCCCTTACAGCAATCCTTCTCTGGTCAGGAAAAAGGCAGGATCTCTGTGGAAAAGAATTTGTTACTTGGGTTTGCCCCAGAGGGAGTAAAGTCTCCAGATGGCTTTTGTGAAGAAGCCCTTGCAGCAGGAGGGTTTGGAAGTAAATTAAAGGGATTATCTCAGCAGGTGTCCCTGTCTGTAGCACAATCCAGCAGTCTCTGTGTTGAGAGATTTGTGACAGGCTCTGACTGCCAGAGTGTATCATCTGTAAATGGATTCAGTGACTTGATTTTCAAAGAACCAGTATGGATACCTTGGAAAAGGTCCCAGATGGAGTGGAAGTTAATGGAAAGTTTAAGCAGTGCAATAACCAAGTGACTGCACTTGATCAGTGTTTTGGAAGGACAGTGATGTTAAAAGCTGACTGTCTCCATGAGGCTAGCAAATAATAACTCAGGGCCAGAGGGAAAGTTGGGCAGCTGCGGCTACACAGCAAGACAGTCATCCAGTTGATCTCTTGGACACAAAAAAGGGAAGCAAAGCATGTTTCACCTCTATGTGCTTTGGAAGTATCTTGCAATCGCTTTGCAAATTCAGGTATATCTTGGGCCATGTGGAATAGAACGGAAAGTTACTTACTTGTAAACATCCTTCTTCCAGATGGGCTGCTCACATACTTTCTGGATGAGGTGTCAGTGATGCAGTGTGTGGACAACCAGAAGCTTTCTGACCTTGTCTGTCATAGGGTCAGAGACCAAACCCCCTCTGTACTGTGCAGCAGCACAATATGTAGGTAGCCCTGCCCCTGCCTCCCTTCAGTCCCTTCTTTTCTCTAACTCCAAACAGCAGGGATGGACAGAGGGGGACAGAATGCATGTTAGCAGCCCATCTCGAGGAAAGACAGATAAAGGTAAGAAACCTTCCATTCTTCTTTGAGCACTGCTCACTTCCGTTCTGGATGAGGTAACTCACAAGCCATGTTTAGGATGGAGGGCAGAATTGAGGTTTTCCCACCTGCAGGATGGCTCTACCCAGGATGACACCATCTCCTGACTGCTGGACAATCATGTAGTGGGAGGTGAAAGTGTGCACCAAGGACCAAGTTGCTGCTTTGCATATTTCCTGGATCAGGGCTCATGCAAGGGAGGAGGGGGACGCTGCCTGCACCCTCATCAAATGAGCTGTGATTCTTCTTGAGAAAGGCAAGTTTGCTGTATTGTAGCAGTCCTTGATGCAGCTCAAAATCCATGAGGAGACACATTGAGATGTAACAGCTCAGCCCCTCATGAGTTTGGCCAACACAATGAAAACCTGGGTTGTACTGCAAAAGGATCAGGTTCGTTTGATGTATGTGGCCAGTGCCCTACTAACATCAAGTGTTCTTGGGTTCTCTGTGACCTGTGGGTCTGGGAAGAAAGCTGGTAGGCAGCTTTCCTGGTTAATGGGGAATGGGGAAACTATCTTAGGCAGGAAGGCCATCTGAGGGTGCATTTGTACTTTGTCCTTGTGAAAGATCATGTATGGGGGCTTTGAGCAAAGCACCCTTAGTTTGTAGACCTGCCTGGCTGAGGTGATAGCCACCAGGAAGGCTGCCCTCCAGGATAGAATCAGGAGTGTGCAGAACTCTAACGGTTTGTAGGGGGCTTTGGTCAGTCCCTCTAGTACTAAGGTTAGGTCCCACTGGGGGATTGGGTCTCTGAACTGAGGGTATAGTTTCTCTAAGGCTGTGTTCACACACAGGGGCTTATTTTGATATAAGTAGTTTGGAAACAACTTATATCGAAATAACACCTTATTTTGAAAAAACTTATGCCAAATTAACAAAAAGATACTTTGAAGCAAGGAAAAAGGCGGGAAACGAAATAGCACGTTCACAGTGTGAACGTGCTATTTAGCTTGGGGAGGGGGCTGCAGGCACCTGCAGGGTTCAGCACAGCCCAGTGCTGATCCTGGCGGGTGCCTGCAGAGGGGGGCTGCAGGCATCAGTGGGGTGCAGCCCAGCCCAGCGCTGATCCCCTCCAGCTTAAAGCCCAGGCTGCCCCCAGACCCGCCGCGGGCCCACTGCCACATAGGTATGGCGTGGAGTGGACAGGATGGCTGTGCGACTCCTGCTGCTGCTGCTGCTACAGCAGCTGGGGTCATTGGGCCCAGAAGGAATGTCTGGTAGTCACAGGTGTATACATTTGCAGTGACAGGAGTGTGGCCTTTGAGTCGTTCATGCCGTGAAGCTTTGCATCAGTTGCGTTTGCAAACAAGGAGGGGCCGTCAAATGGGACGACCTGGATGGATTGCTGCATTTGGACTGACAGTCCTGAGCCCTGCAATCACACAGCTCTAAGTATGGTGATAGCAGAGGCAACCCCCCTGCTCACCGTGTCAGTGGTGTCCCATGAAGAGAGAAGGGCCACGTGAGCTGCTAGCAAGTCTTCCTAACCACGGTGTCATAGTCCACTCTATGGTTACATGGTATGAGGTCCTGGAACACCCGCATAGAATGCCAGAGGTTGAAAATGTATCTGTCCATTAGGGCCTGGTGGTTAGCGATGTACAGGTGTATCACCCTAGAGGAATAAACTTTCCTCCTAAACTAGTCAAGTCTCTTTACCTCCTTGTGCTTTGGCATTGCTGCAGGCTGACCCTGTCTCTCTTGCTGGTTCACAGCATTGACCACCAGCGATCCTGGTGTTGGGTAGTTGAAAAAAAAGTTGAATTTGTCCACAGGAACATTACATTTGCTTTCTGTTCCCTTGGAAACTGGTGGGATTGAAGATGGCATCTGTCACCTTGTGCGAGCAATTTTGAAGACAACCTCATGCATGGGCCCTGCCACCTGGCTTGCTGGGGTGGCACCAACCACATCAGAAAGTAGGTCAAAATCCTCCCTGACCACCTTGATGGCGGGGGGGGGGTCAAGACTAGCAGCCATCTACTTCCAGAGTTCTTGGCAGGCTCTTTTGTTCTCCCTGAGGGATATAGATCTTTGATATGCCACCTCATCAGGTGATGAGAATAAGGTGCCTCTGGAGGTGCTCCTCTTTGTGCCCAATGATCCTTCACTGCAGTCTGAGTCCTCATCGGATACTTCTGCTTCTTTGTACCCCTGTGCCAAGGTTGGGCAAGACAATCTGGGAGAGATGCTTCTCTGGGGCAAGTTTCCTGAGCTCTATTTGGCCCACTGTGAGGACCAGTCCTGGAAGGTTTGTGGTGGGTATCCTCATGCCAGGCATAGTGATCCCCCTTGTATGGGAGAGGTCTTCTTCTCTCAGTGCCATGACACCTGTGGGGACTGTCCTCTCTTCCATGCTGGTATGAATTCCCAGTGACAGGAGCACCAGTCCATTGCCAGTGGTCTCGATGACTTCAGACACTCAGTTCCACAAAGGGGGTGAGGAAGAGGAACTTTCTCCTACACTTGCCAGCATGGTGAGTTGGTGTAGGCATCTGCAGTGCTGGGGACAACATGTGCTGGTGATGGTGCCAGGTCTCTATTTCCTCAGAGAAGTGAGATATAGATCTGGTGTGCTGTGTCCTCTGTGTTGGTGATGGTGATGGTGCCATATAGGTATCGGATGTGGAAACAACTTCCAATAGGCAGAATCAGGTTTCAGCAAAGAACCTTTATTACAAGTGGCCACAGGGAGAGAGACTCACACCGACAGGGAGAACCTCATCTGGTTAGGAGCACTCTGCCTGGAAGCTGAAAGTTAACAATATTTATAGGGGTAGAAATCAGCGAAACAGGGGCGATGTTTCTGATTGGCAAATTACAATTCCTTTATGTGATTGATTATTGGCCACATTATAGATTACAAAGAACAGAATAGAAAAATAAGTTCAAAACAAGCAGATAAACACACATTTGCTCTAACAGATTGCAGCTATTGTTAAGTTTCATACATATGATACATCTGGGTGTTGTTTTAACTGAGAGGGAACCGATAAGGGCTATGATCATGGTCTTAGTTGCTAAAACTCAGTGCTTCTAGCAGAACTGAGTTAGACATGCTTATCCTTTGGGACAGTGCATTCTTATCTTATTACAAAGAGTTTTACAGCTTCTGGTGGTCATCACTGACCTTTACATTCTTTCGGGGGGTGGGGAGGACATGTAGCACAGCTAAATATGCAGGCCTATGTCTATTTTAACACAATATGGAAGCCTGGGGTTATTAATTTTATTCCACATGCATCTTGGACCTTTAGGTGGTGTTGCATGTCAAGGCTATACCAGAGATAATGATCAGAGCTGGGTGACGCTCATGCTTTTTGCGGGATGGGGTTGAGGGGCAACTTCTTCACCTTTCCATGCAGGGATTGGTGCTGGACTAGGGCCATTGCCGACTGTGCCCTTGGTGCCAGTGCAACCTCCACTGATGGTGCCCCACTCGGCACCAACACCCATCTGGGGGCCTCTTCCTAGGCCATGGAGCAGAGCCAGTATTCCAGCTCTTTCTTGGGCCACGGTTTGAACAACCAATAAATTGGAGATTTGTTGGTCCTGTGACCCTCCCAAAGGCATTTGAGGCACCTTTCATGGGGTCACTGACCAGGAAGAGCTTGCCACTGGTGGCACATGGCTTGAAACTCAGCATGATCGAGTCAGTGCCAGGGAGATGAAGAGGGATTCCAGAGTTTGAAGAGAAGCTCAATATCCAAAGTATTAATGAATGGAAAAAGAAAAGGTGGTTTGCAGACATTCAAGGGCAGACAGTCCAAGACTGTCATGGCAAGCAGCTGATGGAACTGAAGGAGGGCAGGGGCAGAGCCACCTATATACAGCACAGGTGCACAGGACAGATGGGACATTGGCCTCTGATCCTGTGAAAGGCTAGGGCAAAAAGCTTCCGGTCACCCGTGCGCTGCAGCACATAGACATCTCTTCTAGAATGGATGTGAGCAGCACTTGAAGAATAACTTTTGGAACTGAACATCAGAATCCTGTTTGTGAGATGCTAGCTCAAATGTTTGTCATAATTGTCAGACAAAGTACAGACTGGAAATTGACCATAATTGAGAATTTGGAAATTACTATGCAGGCTAGTATGTGGCTTACTGAAATTTACCTGACTGACTGGGGTGGGAAGATGTGCCCACCAGACTCACAGCTGCTGGCATGGGAGACACACCCAGCCAGACAATATGTCGTGTTACCAGGGGGAAAAAAATAAAAATAAAAAAGGGAAGAAACTTTACCCTAGAGCAGGAGGCTGGAGTTAGTCCTGAAGCATTTAAACCCCGAAGATGTAGTTAAACTCAAATCCTATGCTACTAGGACCCCTGAGGTAAACAAAAAACAATTGATCAAATATCAGAGAGGGCCTTGGACAGTCTATCTCTCTGACAAACCATTTATATTGAAGGCATAACAAAGTTAATTTTAGAATACGCTCTTATGCTAACTGGATATGAATGTTAATGACAATGTTAACCCTTGTGATTGATTTACTGCCAAAGAATGAAAAGTGTACCATGTCCTTGATATTTTGTAAAATCTGTGAAACTTGTTCAAAGCTGTAATAGTGCACAACCAAAGGTAATCCTTTTTTTTTTTTTGGTGATGTATCCAGCAGTGCCTAGGTAACACCCTTTTCTGTATCAATCTTGTGTGGGGAGTGTGACTGTGTCTGGGTCTAGGGTATGAATTCCCAACCTGGGGTCCATGGAAGCTGCAGGGGGTCCACGGTAGCCTCTCCCTACCAAGGTGGGAATCCAGCTGCAGCCTTGATGCACCCTGCCAGG
Organism: Podocnemis expansa; assembly: GCA_007922195.1. Lineage (NCBI taxonomy): Eukaryota > Metazoa > Chordata > Testudines > Podocnemididae > Podocnemis > Podocnemis expansa. Next base: position 678,733 of record ML682267.1, read on the forward strand.
GCTGCCTCTCCCCATGTGTGGCCAGATCTCAGCAGGTGGAAGAGGCCATGGTGGCTCCCCGGGAGAGGCAAGGGCAGGGGCCATAGCAACCACAGCTCGGCTCCCCAATGGCACAGGCTATGGTGGCATCGGTGCCACTCCCTGGCTGTCGCAGTGGCACTGCCAGCATAGTGCAGGCCAGATTACATAATCAGCTTGGGGGGAGGGGGGCACAAAGTTCTTTTTGTTAAAAAAGGGCTCCCGGCCTGAAAAAGTTGGGAACCACTGGTCTAGGGGATTGTTTACAATTATCTTTCATATTGGTATTTCATATTTGCAGGAGTCTGTATGTGATATGTCCTGTTTGATACCAATAGAAAAGCTGTAATCTGCTAGGAAGGGCGCTACATACAGTTTATAGGTACATGGAAGAAAACAACTTAGTCCATGTTATCAGGATCCAGCAAGGCACCTCTTTATTCAGGCATTAGTGCAGGGAGAGACAGTTGACTGACAACGTCCCCTGAACAGTCAAGTGAGCTCTGCACGCAGGCAAATTTCAGTAATATTTATTGAATAAAATAACATAAGGGGGTTCAGCATAGGGGACTTCCACTTTTCAGAACAATATAGGTAGCGGAAAATTCAAACTCAGTTAAAATTCAGGGTTGAGACATAAAGCAGAGTCAGCATATCTGTGCAAAAAAGACAGACAAAAATTCCAACCTTATCTCACATCCTTCACTTTTCCCCCCTTTAGACATGTTCTTGCTGTGCAAGTTTGAGGCCTTGAAGGACAGCTTCAACGGGTAGGTGTCATGTATGTATTAAAAGTTGGGAATATGATTGTTCCATCTATGTTCCAAGTTATTTGATTCAAAGGCATCAATCAATCTAATCTACTTGCCTACATACAGTACTTAGCTTTTAAGTTTTCTTTCTGCCTCCTGTTTTATAGTATTTGAATGCCTTGCCTTAATAACAATACAGAAATCCTGTATTAGTTCATAGATTTTCTGGCTGTTCTTTTTGGAAGGAAAATTGGTCATATAGTGTCTCTTTATATGTTAGATTGTGTTAGCTGAATTCTTTCTTTGAGCATGGGTTTACCAACCATTCATTTATACCAGGCATGGCCAAACTGTGGCTCTGGAGCTGCATGTGGCTCTTTAATGAAAATGTGTGGCTCTTGGAAGAAAGCCAGAGCAAAACAGCAGCAGCCTAGGAATTTTAAATCTCCTGCCCTGGGGAGGGGGAGCCCAGCCTGTGCCTAGCCACTGGAGCGGCCAGGTAAAGGGGTGCTGCGGAGGGAGGCATCAGGGTCTGGGTGTTAGGGAGAGGGTCATGATGATAGGGAGAAGCAGTGACATGGTCAGGATGGTGGGGAGAAGTGCAGCATGGTCTTTTTATGATAAAATGTGCAATGAATTTTAAAATTAGTAATTTTGGCATAGGTAAAAGCATATGACTATATGCCTCAGTGTGGCTCTCAAAGGTTTAATAATCAACTTGTGTGACTCTTGAGTTCCGTAAGTTTGACCACCCCTGATTTATACCCTGAGAAAGAGATTTAAGTAGAAGTGTTCTCTAGTGAGAACCCTTCTTGATGAGGTGGAAAGGAATTTCCAAATAGCACTCATCTTTCCCATTCATCCTTGAAATTTCAATAGTAATTACTTTATTTCACTGTAGACTTACACAAACAGTCCAGCTGTTGGTTTTGGAAATTCAGTTGCGGATACATTTCAAGATAGATAAAGGTTCGTTTCACCTAATGACTCAGTCTTTGTCATCTATGCCCTTGATCTCCTATTTTCACTTTCCAGCTGTGATCCGATAGTGGGTCTCTTGATTAGCAACTATTAAGACACTTGAGTGCTCTTCACAGTTCTGGAAATGGAGAGTAATCCAGCTGTTACAGTAAAAGGAGGATCTATCCCAGAAGCAAAAGAGCAAACTTAATGAAGACATGAAAAAGGAGCTGAACGTCACTTCTGGTTAAGAAATGCTTCTCTCTCTTCAGCACCACCAGGAAACACAGCAAAACTCTCTGCGGTCAAGTGAAGTGGCTCCCTAGAGTGGAGGTGAATCTCATTTAATGCAGAGCAATCGGGGGAACTGTCTCTGGTTCTGCTGCCTCTCTAAGGAACAATCGGACAGGATATCCAATGGCCGTACTGATCTGCCACCTCTGAAAGTTTCCCTTTTGTTGGTTGCCTCCACATTTATATAGCACCACAAATTGGAGGGAACTAGATATAGCAGCAGGATGCTTGGTTCCAGGGGGGTTGGGACTCTGAGATGAAGCGTATTGGGGCCACTGAGGTTCTGGTAGTCCACAGGTCTGGGACTCCATTGCTCTGGGACACCATGCGAGCATTGCTCCGTAACTACAAGCGTCCACAGCCTTGCCACATTTCTAGGATTCAGCAGCTCTGGAACTCAACGTGTTGTCTGGACTCGGAGGGTCCAGCATTCTGCATTGCCAGAATTCCACGGGGCTGGGGTCCCAGCAAGTGCTGCTGAGACACCACGTTGCGGGTGACTTTGCTGTTGCGGGTCTCTTGCTCCGGCTTCTTCCCACCACCCCCATTATATTATGGACAAATGGAAGGTATCTGCCCTGTGATACTGAGTAAGTCTGGGGTGTGCGAGGGAGGAGATTCTTATATTTTGTTTGCAGTATTTTTTGTTTGAGTTCACCTGCTACAAGAAGAAGATTAAGGTAGTTCGCTACTGCAAAGAGGGTCATGGGGCTGGGGGTTTTCTTCATGCTTCTCTCACACAGGAGAGCAGCAGAGGGCACTAAAACAACCCAGCACATGCATTCCAGAGATACATCAGCTAAATCCCTGGGTTTCAAAGCAGCACCTTTGGGTTTCAGTCCCACAAATTGGTGTGGATCTACAGTGGTACTCAGTCACGTGTTGTGTGACTCTGCCTCTGCAAGGGGCCATGTATTTGCAACTTCTGTTCCTCCCAGGTGTTATGAAGGCAAACGAATGAAAATTTTGCCCAGTTCAGTTCCCATTTCGAGGTGGGACAAATAAGTAGATAAGCAGAGTGAACTTCATTCTATTTGAGGGCTGAAATTCTCTAGACTTTTGGGAGGATGGAAGTCACTAGAACAGAGCTAAATCTGTGTTACTATCTTTAGACTATTTTGCTAGGTAGGGATGATGTCTGAATTTGTTTTTCCTGCTGAAAATAATGGGCAAGCAGGATTAATAGCGCCCAGCACAATGGTGCGACTGATTAAACAAATGGTGTTGATATTCCTTCCAATCTATTTACACAGTCATGAATTAGCTCCTACAACAGCTGTTTAGCTATTTCATCCCCCTTTCCCAGTACCAGAGCCCATCACAGTTCAGCCCTCCCCACCTTTGGCCGGCTCCACTCTGCTATCTCTGATTCTGTGAACACCTAAGCTCACTTTGCTTCTAAGCATTTGCAGTGAGAGTATCCTGTATGCCTCTCTTTCTGCCTATGAGTATGTCCTCTGCAGGCCCCGAACGTGTCTACATGGCATGATAGTGGGCAGTATATGGCTCTAATTTTTAGTTTACCTCGGGGTGACCTGTTGTGCCCAATTCCACCACATAGATCCTAGAAGTGGGCACTGATGTTGTCACCTTTCTGATACTATAAGAGAGCTTCAGTAGGTATATTTGACTTTTGGGAAGGACAAAAAATTTCCCTGCTTCCAAATTTAAACCAGCCTATAGCAGTTGGGAGATTGGGAGTAATCTTTCCCTTTTGGGCAAGAGAGTTAATAGTTGCCAGATACTTATCTGCTTCCTAACTAGGGCTGATCCTATCTCAAAATGATCAAGGGGCTGGAGCACAAGACCTATGAAGAAAGACTGAAGGAACTAGGCTTATTTAGTGTGGAGGAAATTTAAGGGTGTTCAGTCAGCGGAGGCCACACTTAGTAAAAGAGAGAAAGTTTATT
>ML682267.1:682766-693804 GCA_007922195.1 Podocnemis expansa
GGGCTGCAGACACTGGTGGGGTAAAGCACGGCTGGGCGCTTTACCCTGCTGGTGGCTGCAGAGGGCTGCAGGCACTGGCGGAGTGAGGCACAGCCCCGCACCTGACTCCTCCGGTGCCTGCAGCCCTCTGCAGCCACCGGCAGGGTAAAGCTCCCAGTCGCGCTTTACCCTGCCGGTGTCTGCAGCCCTCTGCAGGCACCCATGGGGTGCAGCGCCCCTCTTCGTTGCACCCTGTGAGTGCCTGCAGTCCCCTCCCCAAGCGAAATAGCAGGTCCACACTGTTTTTGTCCTGCGAAATAAGGTGTTTCGAAATAACTTGTTTCAAAACAAGCCTGCCCTGTGTGAACATAGCTCTAGTGTGACTTGGCTTCTCTCCAATCCTGTGATGCTTGTGCTATCTTTCCATAATGAGGAGATGCTCTTCTTCCCTTATATGGGGGTCTGCTACCTGGTTGTTTTCCCAAGTTCAGTTCCTAATTCTGTCTCTTTCTGATGCTAAATTGCCCCACTACCTAGCTCAACAGGGTATGTGACTCCTTGTTCAAGCTGAATTGGAGTCTGCTGCTTACAAAATGGAGTTAGCCAGATACTATACTTAGTTTTTTCCACAGTCCTCCCATTTGAGGCTTCGCCCCTAGTGGCGAAAGCCTCACCCTTGCCAGCTGTCTTTGTTGAGCTCCCACCTTTCTTATGAACCTTCACTATTGTTCAGTTTGGCTTTCTTGGGACCCATAGGTTCGCCAAAGATAATAACACAATTGACAGCCAACACAGAAAACAGCCGCAAACATAAGCAATGGCAGTATGCCTGACACCAATCGCGTTCCCCACACCCCAATGTTTGGTATCCAGGACCTAGATAACTACTTGTTTACTACATAACTTTACAAAGTACCCTTAAGTTGTTTGGGGGTCTCCACTGCCCACTGTTGTTATACTGTTACAAAGTCTTCCGTTTGCCCTATGCTCCACCCCGGGGCACTGGAAGGCCTTAAAACCTTTAAATTTAACTTCAAATTGTAAGCTAAAATGACGTCAGGGTCTGAACAAGTTGCCTAATTTTCCACCTTTTGAAAAACAGACATAACATACCAATTAATAAAAGAAAACAAATACCACAACGCAATAACAGTAGGGTGAATTAACAAGCTAAGATAGGAAAGCTGACAATTAACGCACACAACAGTGTGCAGTATTGCTACACATATAAAACCATTTTACCAAAAAGTACAGGGCTCTGGATGGGGTGTTATAGTGGGACATATGCATCCCGATGTCCATTGTTAACAATTTTGCAACTCATAGGTATGGTTAGTATAAGGACTGATCCATCCGCCTGAAAACTGTGGCTCCTACAATCTTTTACCCATTAAGTGTGGGAGTACTATGAATTTGTAGAATAATAAAAGTGTGGATTTATTATAGTTCAACACAAAGCTAAAGAAATATGGGATTGGCCAAACTGCAAGGTGTCTGGCAGGGGTTGAATCCAGACATATTGGCGGATATTAAACAATTTTTTTGATCCACACTGGGTTACCTGTAGATAACCCCAAAACAAAAGTATGTGTTTGTGGCATGGCTGCTAACTGGAAGCCACACATGCTGTTACATAAGTGTTTTACACACGTGATGTTAGTGATGCCAGTTTTGACTTACAAGGTGTTACTTGCCCATCTTACATGGAAAGTGAGAGTACTATTTCATTTTATAACCCAGAGTTTGGACCAAGTATGAGAGGTATACAGTGAGTAACATTTTTGTAGGGCAATAATACATTACATTAGCGACATTACAGTTGCCTTTGCAGGTACAGGTAAAATTCCCACTGGTGAAGTTTTTTGGATTTGTTCTTCATCTTTGGTTGTGCTCATGTTGGTTGCTCACAGGAGAGCTAACATAGCTGGTTTTTTTCGCACCAACGTCCGACACAGCAAAACACACAGAAGGCCCAATATGGTTATTTGTGAGTCTGTAAACATGAAGAAAGATAACAGGGTGAGTTTAGTTTTTGTACCAGATGCCTCGCTTTTTTATAAGCCCACTGTGTTAAAAAGGGTGAACCTCTTTTGTGGCTTCTGGTTCCTGTGACACCTTATGAACAGTTCCTAGAGCATTTGCAGCCGCATTTAATTTTGCTTCCTCAGTATTCTTTTTGGTGTGTACATTAGTGCGCCCTACTTTAAGCTTTGATACACTTAGCTTGGGCACTGATGTTTTTTAATATATCTTGGTCCCACACTGCCTTTGCCTGAATGTACCAATTATTGTTTCCATTTACTTGCCCATAAGGTAAATCCATTAACCACTGCCCACGAGTCAGTATAGATGCAACACTCGGGGTTTCCCAGTTATATTGCCTTGGTTACTGCCAACTGTACGGCTTTTAGTTTAGCATATTGGCTGGTTTTTTTGTTCCCTTCCTGGGTGAGCTGTATGCCTTGCTGGCCTTGCATGGCCGCTGCTTGTCACACCCAGTTCGGGCCTTAGTATTTAGCACTGCCATCAGTGAACCAGGCATAACGTCTGTACAATGGATTAAGTGTCCCATAGGATGGGGCCCAGGTAGCCAGTCCAGCAGTAACTGGTAAAGGTGGTGGGGTCTTCTCTGCATCAGCGAGGTGGGCAACCTCCTTGTGCAGAGGCGAAACTCCCATGGGCCTGGTTTGGCCTGCTCCTGTTTGTACCATTCCCACTGTAGCATTGTGCTAGGAAGGGCTTGTTCTGTCCTAGGCCCCGGTGGTTCCTGGACCCATGCCATAATGTGGAGCTCTGGTCTCTGCGCAACCTCCCATCCCCGTTATTTGTCCCGTTTCTTGTAAACCTGAATAGCATGCTAAAACCATTTGCTCAATTGGGGTGTAATTTGCTGCTGCACCCTGTAGGGTTTTTCTCTAAAACCCAAGTGGGGTTTGGCCCTGATCACAAGTTTGTCACAGGCTCCACGCTGCTGTCCCCTGGGTAACCAATACCTGCAAACAGTGAGCCTGGTCCCCAAGGTTCGAGTGCCATGGCAGTTGTTATTGCTTGCTTTGCAGCTTTTTTTCATTAAAAAAACATGGAAGATTAGGAACTGTCTAATCCAGAGGCAAAAACGTGAAAAACCTGTAAAATGATACCACTGAAATTATGAGGCTGCCTGCCTCAGTTTCCCCATTTACCATTCTAGTACAAGCACAAAACTTTACCAAAAATTTACATGCACTGCACTTAACCACAAACCTTCCAGGACTGGTCTGCACAGTGGGCCAAATGGAGCTCAGGAAACATGCCCCAGAGAGGCATCTCCCCCAGATCATCTTGCCCAACCTTGGCACAGGGGTACAAAGAAGCAGAAGTATCCGATGAGGACTCAGACTGCAGTGAAGGATCATTGGGCACAAGGAGGAGCACCTCCAGAGTCACCTCATTCTCGTCACCTGACGAGGTGGCATATCAAAGATCTATATCCCTCAGGGAGGACACAAGAGCCTACCAAGAACTCTGCAAGGAGATGTTCACTAGTCTTGACCCTCCCATCGAGGTGGCCAGGGAGGACTTTGACCTACTTTCTGATGTAGTTGGTGCCACCCCAGCAAGCCAGGTGGCAGGGCCCATGCATGAGGTTGTCCTCAAAATTGCTCACACAAGGTGGCAGATACCATCTTCAATCCCACCAGTTTCCAAGGGAACAGAAAGCAAATGTCATGTTCCCGTGGACAAATTCAACTTTTTTTTCAACCACCCCACACCAGGATTGCTGGTGGTCAACGCTGTGAACCAGCAAGAGAGACAGGGTCAGCCTGCAGCAATGCCAAAGCACAAGGAGGTAAAGAGACTTGACTAGTTTGGGAGGAAAGTTTATTCCACTACGGTGATACACCTGTACATCGCTAACCACCAGGCCCTAATGGGCAGATGCACTTTCAACCTCTGGCATTTTATGCAGGTGTTCCAGGATCTTATACCATGTAACCATAGAGTAGACTGGGACACCATGGAAGAGGAGGGCTTGCTACCAGCTCATGTGGCCCTTCTCTCTTCATGGGACACCACTGACACGGTGAGCAGGGGGGTTGCCTCTGCTATCACCATACTTAGAGCTGTGTGATTGCAGGGCTCAGGACTGTCAGTCCAAATGCAGCAATCCATCCAGGTCGTCCCATTTGACAGCCCCTCCTTGTTTGCAAATACAACTGATGCAAAGCTTCACAGTATGAAGGACTCAAGGGCCACACTCCTGTCACTGCAAACATATACACCTCTGACTGCCAGACATTCCTTCTGGGCCCAACGACCCCAGCTGCTGTAGCAGCAGCAGCAGCAGCAGCAGCAGCAGGGATCACACAGCCATCCCGTCCACTTCTCCCGCCATACCTATGGCAGTGGAGACAGGGGTGGGGTAGGAGGGGCAGGGGTCCTAGAACCCAGGCAGCTAATTTGTCCCAGCACCAAAGCGGTGGCAATTGCTGAATGTCCCACAGGCAGTGCTTTTGACAAGGAACCAGAGGATCCTGAGCACCATTATCCCATGCTGCCACCACAACAGTGAGACGCTGCCTTCAGCTGCTGGGCCACATTGTGGCATCCACCTACACAGTAAGGACAGCTCACCTCCAAATGAGGCTGCTGCAAACCTGGCTAGGAGTGGTTTCCCACCCACATCACCACCTGGGCACTGTCCCTCCCAGGGTCCTGGAGTCCCTCAGAATCTGGCAGGACCCCGTCTTTGCATGAGGGCGGTGTCCCATTTGAATTACAAACCCCCTCGCTTACCTTAATCACCGATAATTCAGACCTGGGCTGGGAAGCCCACATCTCAGGAGGGCTCTCAACACAGGGAACATGGTGAGAAAGGGACAGATGCCTTCGTATGAATGTGAAGGAACCGAGAGCAATACTCCTGGCCTGCAAGGAATTCATGGACAAGATAAGGGGGGGAAACAGTCCAGGTTCTAACAGACAACACAGTGGCAATGTTCTACTTGAACCGCCAGTGGGAGCACACTCACCAGCCCTATGCAAAGTGGTGATCCACCTTTGGGAGTTTGCCATCAAAAATGACTTTGCCTAGCTGAGGCACACCTGACGGGGTTGAGCAACAACCAGCTGGACAGCCTCAGCAGAGTCTTCCTCCCACAGCATAATGGGTCTCTGCACCCAGAGGTGGCAAAATAACTCTTCTGGAAGTGGAGGACACTGTACATAGATCTATTTGCAATGCAGACATACCACAAGTGCAACCTGTTCTGTTCACTAAGGGGCAGGGACAGGGGGTGTCTGTCCAACGCTTTCCTGATGAGTTGGGGAGAGCACTACTACATGCCTTCCACCCATCCCCTGATACAAAGAGTACTGTTAAAGAGCAAGAGGGACACAGCAGACATGATCGACAGTCCCGGCGTGGCCATCGCAACCATGATTCAGTACACTTCTTGATCTGTCAATAGCTCTTCACATAACCCTGCCACATAGAGTGGGCCTGCTGATGCAGGAACACAGTTACCACTGTCACCCAGACCTAACACTGTTACATCTCATGGCATGGAGGCTGCATGGTTGAGTCTGGAGAAATGTCCTGCTCAAGAGAGGTCCAACAATTCCTAATAGGTAGCAGAAAGTCCTCTATGAGGGCCACCTATGGAGCAAAATGGAAACACTTCTCCCTATGAGTAACAGACAAGGGACTATTACCAGGGTCCATCCCCATCCAATCCATACTCAACTACCTCCTCATGCCAAAACAAACAGGCCTCCAACTGCCATCCCTTAGTGTATACGAGACAGCCATATCTGCCTTACATGGTTCATTCAGAGGAATGACTTCTTTCTCACATCCCATGATTGTCAGGTTCCTCAAGGCCTTAGAGAAACTAAACCCTCAGTTCAGGGACCCAATCTCCCAGTGGGATCTAACCTTAGTACTAGAGGGACTGACCAAAGCCCCCTACAAACCGTTAGAGTTCTGCACACTCCTGATTCTATCCTGGAGGGCAGCCTTCCTGGTGGCTATCACCTCAGCCAGGCAGGTCTACAAACTAAGGGTGCTTTGCTCAAAGCCCCCATACGTGATCTTTCACAAGGACAAAGTACAAATGCACCCTCACAAGGCCTTCCTACCTAAGATAGTTTCCCCATTAACCAGGAAAGCTGCCTACCAGCTTTCTTCCCAGACCCACAGGTCACAGAGAACACAAGAAGACTTCATGTCAGCAGGGCACTGGCCACATACATTGAACAAACCTAATCCTTTTGCAGTACAACCCAGGTTTTCATTGTGTTGGCCAAACTCATGAGGGGCTGAGCTGTTACATCTCAATGTGTCTCCTCATGGATTTTGAGCTGCATCAAGGACTGCTACAATACAGCAAACTTGCCTTTCTCAAGAAGAATCACAGCTCATTTGATGAGGGTGCAGGCAGCGTCCCCCTCCTCCCTTGCATGAGCCCTGATCCAGGAAATATGCAAAGCAGCAACTTGGTCCTTGGTGCACACTTTCACCTCCCACTACATGATTGTCCAGCAGTCAGGAGATGGTGTCATCCTGGGTAGAGCCATCCTGCAGGTGGGAAAACCTCAATTCTGCCCTCCATCCTAAATATGGCTTGTGAGTTACCTCATCCAGAACGGATGTGAGCAGTGCTCAAAGAAGAATGGAAGGTTTCTTACCTTTAAGTGTCTTTCCTCAAGACAGGCTGCCAACATGCATTCTGTCCCCTCCTTCCATCCCTGCTGTTTGGAGTTAGAGAAAAGAAGGGACTGAAGGGAGGCAGGGGCAGGGCTACCTACATATTGTGCTGCTGCACAGTACAGAGGGGGTTTGGTCTCTGACCCTATGACAGACAAGGTCAGAAAGCTTCTGGCTGTCCACACACTGCGTCACTGACACCTCATCCAGAATGTATGTGAGCAGCCCATCTGGAAGAAGGATGTTTACAAGTAAGTAACCTTCCGTTCTATTCCACATGGCCCCAGACATACCTGAATCTGCAAAGAGATTACAAGATACTTCCAAAGCAGATAGAGGTGAAACATGCTTTGGCTCCCTTTGTGTGTCCAAGAGATCAACTGGATGACTGTCTTGCTGTGTAGCCACAGCTGCCCGACTTTCCCTCTGGCCCTGAGTTATTATTTGCTAGCCTCATGGAGACAGTCAGCTTTTAACATCACTGTCCCTCCAAAACACTGATCAAGTGCTGTCACTTGGTTATTGCACTGCTTAAACTTTCCATTAACTTCCACTCCATCTGGGACCTTTTCCAAGGTATCCATACTGGTTCTTTGAAAATCAAGTCACTGAATCCATTTACAGATGATACACTCTGGCAGTCAGAGCCTGTCACAAATCTCTCAACACAGAGACTGCTGGATTGTGCTACAGACAGGGACACCTGCTGAGATAATCCCTTTAATTTACTTCCAAACCCTCCTGCTGCAAGGGCTTCTTCACAAAAGCCATCTGGAGACTTTACTCCCTCTGGGGCAAACCCAAGTAACAAATTCTTTTCCACAGAGATCCTGCCTTTTTCCTGACCAGAGAAGGATTGCTGTAAGGGGCTGTGTCTACACTACAGGGCTTAGTTCAGCTGACTTAATAAGGTCCACTTTAAGACGGCTTAAATGAGACCTTATTAAGCTATCTTAGAGTAGCCACACTCAAAATGCCAGAAGACTGCCCACATCCACATTGGCAGTTGCTCGGTTGCTCTAGGAGTGGTGCATTGTGGGTAGCTGGCCCAGAGTGCATCAAAGCAGCGATGGCCCTGGTAACAAGAATCTATTGCATTGTTTTCCCCTCCCTTCTGTAAGGGGTTAACATGTCATCGGCAGGCTGCTGTACTGTGTAGCTGGTGTAGTTAGCACAGAGGTAGGGGTGTTACTTTTACAGTAGAACTGCCCCTGCCACCCTCTCAGCAGGCAGGAGGAAGTATTCACAAGCTGGATTTTCATGGCTAAAAGAAGCAAAGTTAGTTTTCATTACATTAAGATAAACACAAGTCCCTCCTGAAATCTGAATTGCAGGCTAAGTATTTGGGTGCAGAGACTTTGATTTAACCACTGCCTCTTGGGCATCCCTTCTGTAACCCCACAAATTCCTTTTAGCCATTACCTTTAGTGTTTTTTTTTTTCCCTGAGGCACAGCATTGCTGCTTTCTTAATTGTTAGAGTTTACCAAATACCTATTTCTTAGTTTTTCTTTGTCCTAGTTTTGTGGTACCTACCCAATTTTGAGCTAAGATTGTGCAAATCTTGAATTTGATTTGCAATATGTACTGTTCATGCCAATTATTTACAATTAATTGTTTACAAACAATTCCTTGGGAAAATGGCCCATTTTCCCCTCTGAATAGTTGTAAACACACCTGAGGACAAAAACATGGTTGTAGCCACTACCTGACCCCATGTATAATTTAACTGCCATATATACTCGGGTATAAGATGATCCGGGCATAAGCGCCCCCCCCCCCCATTCTGAGCCCATATAAAGGAGCTAAAATTGGTGACCCGGGTAAGAGCTGAGGTCCCTTTTTGGCCTTGGCCCCTAACCCCCTACCCACTGCTGCTGGCTTCCTCTGGAGTTTCTGACAGTTTCCCTACCCCAAAAACTCTGCTGCTGCTTTTCCCTTGCCCCCTGCTGTCCATTCTTCACTCCTGCCCTCCTGCTCCGCCCTTTCCTCACTGCTGACCCTTGCTCACATCTCAGTTTCCTGCTGTTGGCCCCCTGAGCTGCCCTTTCCTCACTGTTGCCCCCTTGCTCCCACCTGCTCTGCCCTTTCCTCACTGCTGTCACCTCTGCTGCCCCCTACTTTTCCCTTTCCTCACTGCTACCTCCCTGCTCACTTCTGTTTCCTGCTATTGCCCCCCTGCTCCTCCTGCTGCCCCCTGCTCTGCCCCTTCCCCACTGCTGCTCCCTGGCTACTCACTGCTGCCCCCCTTCTCTGCCTCTTCCACACTGCTGCCCCCTGCTCTCCCCTTTCCTCACTGCTGCCCTGCCGGCTCATCACTGCCGCCCCCCTGCTCCCTTCTCAGTTCCGTGTTGTTGCTCCCCTGTTCCCCAACACCCTTTCCACCCCTGTCCCCCTCACCCCCCCAACCTCTGCTGCCGCTCTTCCCAGTCTGCCAGGCACCCCCCGAAATCTCCAGTCCCTGTTGCTGTTTCCCTGGGCTCCCCAAAAACCCTGGGTCCTCCTGCCACTTTCCCAAATCCTCTGACCCCGCCCAAATGCCTGAACCCTGCTGCCCCTTCCCTGGCCTCCCTGAATCCCCCCCTCAATGTCCAGGCCAACTCCCCCCCAGAACCCTCTTGCTTGGCCACTCCAGATGCCGGGGTCCCTTCCTTCCTTCCTTCCTTCCTCCAGCCCCAGCCCTGGCCCCCGGCAACTGCCCAAGATGGCTGCCCATCAACACTGGGGCTCTGGCCTGCCACATAGTCAGGGAAAGGGCTGGTTGGGGCTGTCTACCATATTCTCCCGAGTATAAGCCGAGTGCCTGTTTTGAAGCCACTTTTCAGGCACAGAATTCTCAGCTTATACGCAATGATATACGGTATTAGGATTTAATGCAAAGAGATTGTACCAAATTATACACATTTTTACTTTACCTTACAGTACTTTAAAACAAAAAAGTTTTTAATGCACACCAAGGTTAGCAACAAGACAAACACCATAGAACACAAAACATAAACAACACTTTATTGCAAAAGCAGATTCGTGGATTTTTTGTTTAGGTGTTTTGCTGGTGCCAGTTTTTTGCTTTTGAAAAACAAAAGAACATTTTCCTACCCCTTGAGAAGGGTGTCAGCATATTATTTAAAACAACCACATAAACTAAAAATAAACTTTTACCGAATTTGTCTGGTTCTGACTGCCATACCCACAGCCAGATTTTTAAAGTGTTAAATGCTAACAAAGCCAAAGCATGCAAGATTCTAAAACCAAGAGTGTTGTTTTAGGTTTTAAAACCTTACAGTTCTACACAATTACAGATGTACACAAACAATTTTTTTTTTTGACATTTGGAGACAGTTAAGTTTCATGAGAGATGAACCCCCTTTTCCTTGAGTGATTCCAATCAAGTTATTCACATTTAAGTGTTCTAGTTACGATTTACAGACCATTTGCTTGACGAAAAGGCCTATTCTTTTTTTAGGACGACTGCATAGAAACCAAGACTTTACGTTCCACAACACCTTTTTACTTTTAAAGTATGTGCAAAGTTTTTTCATTCAAATTTTGGAAAATCAAAACTGCAAAGGAGGAGTAAGGTGAAAAGCCACCAATTAACCCTGTTTAGAGTACAAGTTCACAGCACCGTTTCAACTGGGGCTTTAACTCTAATTCTTCAAACAAAAGAGACAGTGACAGTGTTACCAACTTTGCCCACCAACTCGGGGTAAGCTTATTTATTAGGGTTGCTTTCTCTTTGGAGAAGATAGTAATGCTATTAGTGTGCTGCTTGTGTCACTTATGTTTCTATATAGGTGCGTCTGAGTGAATCAGGTCTATCAGCACTCTCAGCTGACCCCCCCTTTATGTGTCCCTGAACTCAGTAGGCTGGGTCACACAGCACTTCTCAGCTGCTACCCTTATGTGCCCCTGTACCGCACCAAACTAGGCTTGATTATGGATCTTGAGCAGGCTGGGTCACATAGCACTTTTCAGCTGCTACCCTTATATGCCCCTGGAGTCAATCAGGCTACTATCCCCATCAATGAGCAAACCTTACAGGGTTGTGGGCACCACAGGGATCTTTGGCTAGGTAATAGAAACGTTGCTGCAAAGCAATATAGAGAAACCAAGACCCCAAAGGAGAGGGAATGATGTCTTAAAAGAGACCGGAAACTGGCTTGATAATAAAAGACATTTTATTGCTAGGTATCTAAAACTTGCACTAATAATAATAATTACAAAAGGAGAGAAGAATACCCCAAAATACCCAGTTACAGCATTGATAAACATAGAAGGAAAGAAAAACACCCAGCTACAATATTACCTAGATTCTACTGTATCAGGCCTAGAGAGAGAGAGAGAGAGAGACAGAGAAGAAGGGGGGGGGGGGG
>ML682267.1:693904-763251 GCA_007922195.1 Podocnemis expansa
CCCCCCACCCCGGGGGGGGGGGGGATCTCACCACTCTGTGTAGCAGAAAGGTTTCCAGGTTGTGCAGATCAGGGTCAGAGGCTGGATGGAAACAAAACTCCCACAGCAATCCACAAGGAAGAAAAGCCAAATTCCAGTGGAAATGATACAGCTTTAGATCCAAGCATCAGGACTCAGGCTCAATCCAGACTCACACAGGATTCAGACAGGATCCAATCAGGACTTAGACAGGACACACAGTGCTGTCCTGTTCAATGTGGGTAAAGGTTTTTTTAAGCCTTGTTTTAGTAGCCAATACACATTCCTGGCTGGGTGTAATGGTTCAGAGAAGCTCACAAAACAGTGAAGCAGACTCAGTATTTTGGGTATCAATTATCATGTCTATGACTAGAATCGTCTGATAGTTGCTGAGTTTGTTCGTTTTGGTGTGAGATCCCCCATCATGCAATGCTTCCCTGCTTCTTCAATCCCAGAGTTCAGTGTGGTTCCTGTTTCTTCAATCCCAGGGGTCAGTGCAGTTCTTGCTTTGAAGCCTGGCTCTCTATAGTCAATGCAAATGAAGCTCCATTAACTGTGCTGATGACTTTTGGATATGGGTAGATAAGGATGTCTCCTATTTCCTACTGTTTTTGGTTTTCAGTTCAAGCAGAGGTTGGGGGATTTGTGGGGGGAGGCACAGGCTGGATACTATGCTCTGATTCCTCAAGAACACAGAGCTAACACGTAACAACAGAGGATGGGGAAGACGAGAAGAAGAAAGCAATTTAGAAAGAAGAAAACCCTCAGAAAAAACCCAACTTGTTGGACACCCTTACCCATGGCTAGTGGGAGGGGAATCCAACACTTTCTCTAAATCCCGGGTATAAAAATTCCATCTAGTAACATATCTGAGCACATACTTCCCATATCTCCTAGCATAATAGCTACCAGAGTGTGCCCAGAGGGACACTAAGACAGACCACTTCCTCCCATCCTGACGGGCCCAAGCGGTGAACCACTCCAGAGAGACAGAAGGGAAGGGAACCAGGACTCATTAGAGCCAAACCAGACAGAGCGTCCCAGGGGTGTCACTGCCCCTGGGAGAGACCGGGGGCACAGGCCCAGGCCCCGCCCCTGGCCCGCAGGCCCTGCCCCCAGCCCGCAGGCCCCACCCCCTGTCCGGGGGCAGGGCCGGAAGCCACCATGCCGCCATGGGCGGTGAGGCCCCGCATCCCCGGCCGGGGATGGAGCTGGAAATGGCCATGGGCGGCCGGGCCCCTCATCCCCAGCTGGGGACGGGGCCACTGTGGCCGACTGGGCCCCAGATCCCCAACTGGGGACGGGGCCGCCACTGCCGTGGGCGGTCAGCCCCCAGATCCCCAGGTGGGGACAGGGCTGCCGCGGCTGCCAGTGGCTGGGCCCTGGCTGGGGCCGGAGGCCGGGAGAGGGGTGGACCTGCCAGATCCGGGGAACTAGCACTGGGATTTGGGGCATGTGCCCCAGGTGCCCAGCTCCAGCAATGCCCCTGGGGCGTCGCCTGTGGGGTAACACGAGGATGGGGAGACACAGGGGAGGAAGGGTAAACCAGACTTACTAGACCGCTCAGAAACTGAACCTGAATCAAAACCCATGGGAAACCAGAAACCTTGAGGAAATCCTGAAACTTAGTCTCTAGTGCTATGTAGATGGTGACACTTACCGTGGGCTGCACCCCGGGCTGGCCCATGTTCCGCTGATCCCCCTTCTGACACCAGATTGTGGAGGAAATTTAAGGGTGTTCAGTCAGCAGAGGCCACATTTAGTAAACGAGAGAAAGTTTATTGGAAAACTATACGCAGCTGTGGACTCTGGGGCCAAAACAAAGACCCAAGAGCCCCTTACAAAGGATGGGGTTACCTTATATAGGTAATACATTATTATAATATATTCACGTATATCACCTAGCGTGACTTGGCTTCTCTCCAATCCCGTGACACTTGTACTATCTTTTCATAATGAGGAGATGCTCTTCTTCCCTTTTATGGGGGTCTGCTAGCTGGTTGTTTTCCTAAGTTCAGTTCCTAATTCTGTCTCTTTCTTATGCTAATTTGCCCCACTACCCAGTTTGTAGAGTTTTAGGGGAAATTATAATCTAATAAGGAGAAGCAGCATATTCAGAGCTGTATAAGGAGTCTTTATTGAAAGAGAACTGAGAGAGAGAGAACCCACAGACAGGTTTCCCTAGCACCTAAACGACCCTCCCATTTATCACTATGACAACCCCAATGACCCTAGGTAGTCCAAAACACCACACAGCTCAACAGGGTATGTGACTCCTTGTTCAAGCTGAAATGGAGTCTGCTGCTTACAAAATGGAGTTAGCCAGATACTCTACTTAGTTTCTTCCACATTACCCTGCAGAAGAGGAGACTGAGGGGGGATTTGATAGCAACCTTCAACTACTCGAAGAGATGCTCCAGGGAGGACAGAGCTTGACTGTTCTCTATAGTAACCAAGAACAGAACCAGGAACAATGGATTCAAGGTGCAGCTGGGGAGGTCGAGGTTGGATATCAGGAAAAAAACTTTCTTACTAGGAGAGCGGTGAAGTATTGGAATGGGCTATTCAGGGAAGTGGGGGAATCTCCATCTTTAGAGATATTTAAGGCCCAATTAGACAAAACCCTGGCTGAGATAATTCAGTGAGAGTGGTCCTGCTTTCTTGGCAGGGGGTTGGACTAGATCAGTGGTTCCCAAACTGTGTGCTGCAGCACCTCCTGCAGTGTGCCGTGAGAATCCCCCATGCCAGATCCACAGCCGCCAGACTCTGAGCTGCAGGCAGCAGCGCCATGCAATCCCGGCTGTTCTAACAAACACACATTGCAAAGAAGCACTGGACACAAACACATTCTAGAAAGGTCCCAAAAAGTCTTAATGGCCGGAGATAATGAGAGCTCACTAACCTCCCCAAATGCCACCAAAATGGTTAGAAATGTCTTGTTAATCTGACGAATAGAGTTTGTTTTTATTTTGACAGAATTGTCCAGTACTAGGTAATGACTGATCCCTTACCAAATCAAAGATTGGTACCCTGACACATCAGAGGTGACAACTATGAACATGAGAGAGACAATACACAACTTGTTTTATCAATGTATAAGACAGAGATTTAGAGGAAAGCCATTTGTCTGACTGAGTGGAGAACCTCTGTTGGATGAGCTTGTTCATTGCAGGGGCAAACAATATTAACTGTACTTGTAGCGCATATAAGGCACTTTCTGCTGTTCTTGTTTGGCAATAAAGCTAGCTGGGAGACTTCATTGCTAGCAGACTTGTGGTCATGTCAAATTATTCAATAGAGGGATGGTGTCTTTGTTTCCTGTGCAGAGTGGAGACAGCAGACGCCTGCGGACCACATTCACAGAGCCTACAACTGATAATGCCTTCCTTTGATGAACTGAACAAACTGAGCTCCTGGAATCTCTCTCTGCCTAGCCTGGTTTCCAATCCATTAATTGTTGTTGTGGCTCTTCTCTGAACCCTCCCAGCTTATCAACATCCCTCTTAAATGGCCAGCACCAGAGCTGGTTGTGGGATCCTAGCAAGGGTCATGCCAGGGCCAAATCCAAAGGAAAAACTACCTCTCTGCTTCAGTTGGCCACTCCCATTTCTATGCATCTCAGGATGGCCTTGGCCCTTTTGGCCTTGGGAATTCAGTTTAAGTTTAAATGTTTCTCCAGATGCTGCCTGGTTTGGGGCTCCCAGGAAAATGACAAGAGGAGAAAGCAGTTAAAGATGACAGGCTGTGCTTTTTGTGGTCTCTAGCAAAGATCGAGTTTCCTTATCGTTGAGTGGCCTGTGACATGAGTGGGGCCCCTGCAGCAAAGGCAGGACTGAGAATCTCATTTCTAACTCTCACACAAGAGGGAGACCCTTTGCACTCAGGGGAGCAAAGTCTCATCTGGCATCTCTGCACCTGGGAGCTTGCATGTTATATTCGGCTGGACCTGGCTGCCTCTCAGATCTTGATGTCTGCAAGCAGCTAAGTCTATCTGCCCCGGATGTTGGCCACTGAATGCATACACCTTGGTCAGACCCAGAAGGGGGAGCTTGTGGTTTGTATGACATCTGGTTGCAGAAGTGGGCCTTGGAGATACGATCAGACTGACTCACATCCTCTGATCCTCCACCCAGCACCCCTTCACTGTTCCTCACTCCTCCAGATACACCCCCATAAGAGAGGTTTCCTACTCTGGGCTGAGAGAGGTTGAATGAGCTTCAGGTGTCACATCAGGGACCTGGTATATTGCATCCCCCCAAGACGCAGGTAATGTATTAAGACAAACTTTTCAGCTGCCCCCTTGAATCTCATTCTGTCCCTCCCCCTAGTATTCCCTTGCTCTCCCCACTTCCTAGCACCATGTTCCCTGATATGCTACGGATAGAGCCTGATGTAATGATTCATGGGCCCTCTTGTCAGATCTCTCTCTTCTTTTGGGATTCAAGTGTCAAAAATTTGTGCGCATTTGTGTTAAGTCAAGTTCCAAAGGGTTAGCCAAATTTGTCTAGTTCCGTTGTTTCCTATTTTGTGTTAATTCAGTCAAAGTTCAGCATATCTGTCTGCTTTTAGTAGATGTATCACAGTCACAAATAGAGACCCCACCAATGTTCCCTCTAAGATGATGATGCAGCTGAGCAACTTATGGATGCAGCTGAGCAAGTTCCCTGCCCATTCCCTGTCCCGGGACCAGGCCCCTGAGCCACTGCCCATCAGCTCCCCAAGTGCATCCATAACTTGCTCAGTTGCGTCACCAGCTTAGAGAGGGAAGGAACATTGTATAGATGTCTTTTTGTTCAAACTTTAGTAAATTAATAAAACCACAGTATTTCAGTTTAACATCTTTATTAAACAAATATGAAGCAATGATGCTGCCTATCAAGCCTCCTCTACACCTCAGTTTTTGATGCCTGTCTTTGTCACATTTCCAGAATGCATATACGGAGTCTAGGTCAACCTTGAATCCAGCACTTAGCTATGACTTGATGCGCATTAACATTTCTAGATGAGAAACATCCAACCTGTTATGCGGCTCTGTCTTAATATTATTCATTAGACTGAAGCCTCTTTCAGCATCTGCAGTAGAAGCTTGAAACATACCACATATAGTAACCAGCTGGGCCAGGAATGGGAACTTATCTTCTGTCAGTGTATAGGTGACAAATGTCTAAGAATGTGTTCAGTGTACCAGCCATAACCATTTCCAGAACAACAAACATTTTGGTTTTCTGTAATTTCAGCTCACCTTTAGAAGATGTGAAAAGACATAAAGAAAATGTGTAAGAAATTACACTGATAAGAGCTGATGATCACAGATAGCCAATACAATTCTATTATTTTTTAGAGATTCCTAATGAATGTGCCAATTCTGACTAGATCTCACTCATTGAGCTAAAAGAAGTCACCCTGATTTAGGCCTATATATTACTTGAGCTTATGTTAATTAAGGTCAATGACAATTTTTCCACTTTACTGAAAAAGTTAGATCAGGCTGCCTTCTCTCTCTGCTACAATCCCCATCTCCCAGTTTTGTGTTGTTCTTGTCTGCAAGCTTTGACCTTTCCTTTACCAGCTTGCAACTGAAAACAGAGCTGTGCTAAAAATACATAGAAGGGACACCTCCTCCTAAAGCCATTGTTTATGGCACTTGGTAAAGATATCAAAATGGAAGGACATGTAGTTTGCCTATAATGTATTGTCAGGGCCATTCACTTAAATGTGAGCACAGTTGGAGTGTGCCTCTTGGATACCACAGAGCCAAGCATGTGTGAATGCCTATTATAGTGAGCCATTGCGAGATCCTGGGATGGAAAGTGCTATAGAAATGCTGTGTTAATAAAGTAACATAAGGTTCCAAACAGTTTTCTGTGTTTATTCTGAATCTTGGGTGGAATTTGCCACAGCACACAGGTGTGCCACAAATTTTTTTGAAAAACTATTCAAAGAGCTCTGGATTAGCTCATTGGCTCATGAAAATATATGGCTTCATTTGGAAACTATATGGCAGTGTGCCTCAAATGAATTAAAGGTAGCAAGGAGCTCCATGGCAGAGAAAACGTTGGGAACCAAAGACCTATCTGGCAGTAATGACTTAAAAGGGAAACAATATGTTTCCTTACACATCAACCCTCCCCTAACCCCCCCCCCCCTGGGGGGGGGGGTTATTCCCCCACTTCTAATCTGCTCCCAGCCCAGGAGGCCCCAACCCAGCTCCGATCTCCAACTTTTGCTCCCCACCAGCCCTGACCCCACCTCCTCCACTCCCCACTTCTGCTCCCTGGGAGACCCAACCCCAACTTCTCCGCTCCCACTCCCCACCAGCCCCAACGTCAGCTCCTCCTCACCCCGCTCCTGCTCCCCGCTCCTACTCCCCGCCAGCCCCGACTCTGGCTCCTCCGCTCCCCAGCTTCTGCCTCCTGGGAGCCCCGACCCCAGCTCCTCCGCTCCCCGCTTCTGCTCCCCGGGAGCCCCGAGCCCGGCTCCTCCGCTCCCCCGCTTCTGCTCCCCACCAGACCTGACCCCAGCTCCTCCTCTCCCCACTTCTGCTCCCCTCCAGCTCCGACCCCACGTCCTCCGCTCCCCGATTCTGCTCCTTGCCAGCCCCACCCCAGGCTTCCTGGCGCCCAGGAGAAATGTTTCTGGGGCCAGGTATGGCTTGTGGCTGCCTGACCTGCGCTGGAGTCAGTGCTTGCTGCACCAGTGAGCAGGGGCAGCAGTGCCACTGCTCACTGGCGCAGCTTACAGGGAACTTTAGACCCCACAGGCATGGTTAAGGCCCCTGTCACAATGGGGTCTGTCTAAACCAAAAGGTCCATGAAAACAAGCTCTAAACCAGGGGTGTCAAACTCATTTGCTATGGTGGGCCAGATTTGATTTCAATATACTGCAAGTGGACCGTACACCATAAATCAAAATACCAAGTTCCAAAGGGGTAGCCAGGTTGTTCTAGTTCAGCAACATACTCAAAATGCTAAGACACTTTCAATGCATCAAGGAGCACTGTGTATGCGAGACTGCTCTGCCAAACTGAACTCTCTCTTTGTTAGGCAGAGTGTGGTCTTGCAGAGCACAGACTTGCGTACCCAGCACTCAGCAATGTAGTGAGTCCTGATGCTCTCATGGCATTGCAGAGCACTGGATACATGGGACCACTCTCTCTCTCTGGCAGGGAAGGTGTGGTCCTGTGGAGCACATTCACAGGCTGACTGGAGGAGTTTGGGCAGGCTGCATCTGGGCCATGGACTGCATGTTTGACACCTCTGCTCTGAACAGAATAATGTTTGGAGGGCAAACTGAGGCCTGTGGAAGATACATGACTTATCAAAGTTCCTCAGAAGGCCAATGATAGAGTCTGGTACAGAACTCAAGAGTCCTGATTCCCTGTCTCACCACTAAAATTGATATGCAATATCCTTCTTTAAAAATATCTTTTAGCGTTTTACTGTTCTCTTTGTTATTTGGTGTTTTCCATTTTGGACTTTTGTCATTATTATTTGAATCTTTCTTTTTGTCTTCTTGGAAACTGGAGGTATTCATAGGGGCTGTTTACAGTGGGGATTTTTGGTGCTTCACTAACTCATAATCAAAACTGAAAAAGCTCAACAAAACTCCACTTCATAACTGGGGGTGGGGGAGAAGAATCACTTTAAAAAACCTCACTATTTGGGGGTGAAAAATGGGGGAGACCATACTTAATTAATTATTTTAAAATGTACATGGGACCAATCAGCAAGAAAATTATTTGGAAATTCTTATGAGCCTCAGGAGGTCTCTTTAATATTTCTCTCCCTGCATTTTGGTCTCCCTCCAGTGTCTACCTCCACTTGCCTAGAAATCAGATTTTTTCAGCAAATAATAAATATGACATTTTGCTTTTGAAATACTTGATTTAGTTGAACAAAATGATCTTATGTAGCAACAAAAAAACCCCCAAAACATTGGGACAGAGACTAGACATAAATCCTATTCAGACAGACGATATTATGATGTTCCTCTCCTGCAGTTAGGGCTGGTGTGCTGCTGATTGCCTGATCACCCACTCCTGGGCTCCAATTTACTCTGCTTTGTTAGGTGGACTCCCACTACTGGGTCAGCTCACAGCAGTCTCCTGTGTATAATCAGTAAGCAGACAATGGAAGTGTGCTCAGTGGCAGACTACTCCCCAGATTTGGACTAGTGTGCCACTTTGACCCCACCCCCCATTTCCACTCCTGAATCCCCAATTTACCCCACTTAGCTAGGTGACCACTCACTCCTAAGTAAGTCCACTCTAGTCTCCTGCATGTAGCTGGTCCAGGAAGTAAGCGTGCTCTCTCCAGTCATGTAGAAAACAGTTCCCCAGTGACCACCCTGAGCATTGTATACCACAATCTTACAGGGATTGGGGCTCTTCCCCAGTTGCCAAAGACGCTAGTCCGTTCATTTAACACTGAAATGGATCATGTCCAGCTTTCCACATTCACACCCTCTAAATACCACACAGCTTTATATAAAGCAACAACTAGTTTATTAATTAGAGTATCATTTTAAGTGAGAATATATCAAATCAATGCAGAATCATAATATAAATGAGTCAGAAACTAGCACGAGAAAATAAAAGCTAAACCATGCTTACTAAACTAATGACACTATTACAAATATGCTCAGCTCATCCCTCAAGTCTAGTTGTGATTGTTTATAGTCATTCTTTGCCTCTTTCAAGGCAGGGCCCAATTCGTATTGTAATTTCAAGATGGAATTTTCTAGGCAAAAAGCCCCAAACCATTAGAAGTGTCTCTGTTTCCAAACTGCCTTGATGCCTCCCTTTCTGTGCTGCTGTGTGACTCTCTTTATTTCTACCTGAGCCAGGGAGGGCATTTGCTTTCCCTTTGTCATGTAATTCGCCATCCTCTGTGTTAGAGATAGTCCTGAGAGGCAGTGGTATGTAATGAGCTTTACCTCTGTACACGTACATGTTGCTACAGGAAACATGATACCATATTAATCCTGTAGAATAGGTTATGAGCATTCATAAAGGAACCTTGCATGGCTCAATTCGCATATAATCACACAATCATAGTGTATAAGTAAACAGAAAAATCATAACGAGAGTCCTGTGGCACCTGAGAGAATAACAAATTTCATCGGGCATAAGCTTTTGTTGTATTCAGCTTTAGTGTGCCACAGGATTTTTGTTTTTGCAGCACACAGACTAATATGGCTACCCCTCCAGAAAAATCATATAGATCATAGCCCAGTGGTGAAGAGAAGTGCATCAAAAGACACGCTTTTTTGCCACTCAGAGGATGGTCTACCTGTGAACACCCCCAGTCTTCTGATGCCGGACTGAGAACTTCCATCCTGAAGGGATTGGGACACTTCCCTGATCATTACAGGCTCATTTACTCTGGTCTGTCAGCTTGACAAAGAAACTGATGTGCAGACAACTTTTGTTCCAGGTTAGGTGTCCATACTTTTACTCTTTCTTACAAAATCTACACTGCTTTAGATAAAACAAACAATTTATTTATTAAAACATGATTTTAATTGCACATATAGCAACTCAATGCATAATAAATAAATCGTGCAGTCAAGGAATTTATCAGCATCAAATAAAAGATAATTAGCTATCTAACCTAAAATCACTACTACAGTGATGATCAACTTAACACTCAAATTTGGCTGTGATGGTTTTTCAGCCAGTCTCTGCTCTTCCATGGGCAGGGCCCAGTTCATAGGAGATGGAGACCAAAGCAGAAAAACCCCTAACCAGTTTTTCTTCAAAAAGGAGTGAGTCCTGTGGCACCTAAAGACTAACACATTTATTATTTGCATGAGCTTTTGTGGGAGAAGTGCCACAGGACTTCTTTTTTGTTTTCCTGAACTAGACTAATACAGCTGCTCCTTTTGAACTTGGCATCAATTTAAAATGTATCTTTTTCACTCTTCGAACACCCCTTCCCTCCTCATCCTTGTTGTCAGGAGATTTACTTTGTTCAGGAAGGGAGGGGGGATGAGCTTCTTCTCCAGCCAAGGTGCTGCAGACATCTAGCTAGTCCATTGTCATGTGCATTTCTTCTGGATGTGTGTCTGCAGCCCTCAGTACTTGCTCTTACCTGAGACCTGTGAAATACCTTTGGGGACATATTTTATATTGGAACATGTGTATGATGTTGCAGGAAACATGCTACCATAAATATAAAGTAAACCTGGCTAAGAGCAGTCAAAGAATAACTAACATGTTCTAATTTACATTAAACCACACTATTCCATTGCAAGTGTAGAGTAAATGATAAATAAAATAAAATGATAGGCTTTATAAATTTGCTAGTCTTTAAAAGTACTATAAGACTCCTTGTTTTACTGAACTAAACTGACATGTCTACCCCTGGAATTTGATTCTAAGGTCTTTGAATCATTAGGGCCACTAGTGTACAGGAATGAGATCCCATTTGAGTTCAGCTCAGGATCTGGAGAATTTATAAGCTCTACAAAGCCACACCACATCATCTCTCTTGCTCATAAGTGTGTATCCCTGTCCTCTCCTGGACACCTTTTCATGACTCTTCCTTCCTTTCCTCAGTACAACATCTGCACTGCTGATATTGAGTCCGAGACCTGAGAAGAAGGATCCACATTGTGACTGCATCTCCTCTGAGAATGGTGCTGCTTATTCTCTTCCTTGTGCTGTGCGGCTTGGCCTTCTTTGTCGGGGCACCACTGAATGCTTACATCTTCTTCATTATCCGCTGCCGTTTGAAGAAGACAGTCAGCACAGTGTGGTTACTGAATAGGGCCATGGCTGATTTAATCTTTATCATCTTCCTGCCCCTCAGAATCACCTTCATCTTCATGTGGACCTCAGACTGGACCCATGCTCTGATCACTGCCATCACATCCTTCCACATGTTCTCCAGCGTCTTCTTCCTCACAGCCCTCAGTATCAGTCGCTGCATCTTCGTGGCACACCCGAAGTGGGCCCAGAATCACTGCACACCCTGCCTGACTTTCTGGGTGGTTCTGGGCATGTGGGCCTTATCTCTTGGGTTTGGCTTACGGGAATCCCTGTACTCATCTAAAAGAGTCCGGATTAATTTCTGGCTGGATGAGGGCAGGCTGGAGGCTCCCATTGTGATCCAGTTCCTGGTTGGGTTTCTAATCCCCTTAGCCTTGATTTTGACCTCAACTTTCTATATTGTGTTAGCTGCCAAGCTGAAAAGGAACAGGCAGATCCAGTCCACAAAGCCACTTAAGATCCTGCTTGGCTTGGTTCCAGCCTTTTGCTTCTGTTGGTTACAATATCATGTCTTCTCCTTCCTGCTGATCTCACCTACATACCCTCACCCTCTTCTGTACATAGGAGGCAATTTTGCTCCTGTCCTGACATAATTCAACAGCTGCCTCAACCCCATCTTCTACCTCACCATGGAGGAGGAGTTTTTGAAATACCAGCAACATGCACACAACCCCCAAACCATGAACAGTTTGGGCCTGGAAGCAGCTGAGTAGGAAACGGGATGGAATTATTAATACCTCTGCTTAACATACAGAAGGTCCAGGGTTCAATTCCCAGGGGGTTGGACTTGATGATCTCATGAGGTCCCTTCCAGCCCTATGATTTGATTTGAATTTGAATGATTTGAATCTGCATGGAGGAAGAGGAAAAATTCTGTAACTTGTCCCCCAAATTGTCCTTTTGAGCAAGTAAATTTTTTGGCCTCATTCAGAGGTGAGACACAAAGAGAAATAAAGGATCAGAAAATCTGCTTTATAGTGGTAGATACAAGAAACTCAATCTGTTTATCATAATAAGGAGACAGTGAAAGGGTGAC
Organism: Podocnemis expansa; assembly: GCA_007922195.1. NCBI lineage: Eukaryota > Metazoa > Chordata > Testudines > Podocnemididae > Podocnemis > Podocnemis expansa. Next base: position 705,730 of record ML682267.1, read on the forward strand.
TTGATCCTAGTCTATAGCTAAGTACCTACACGGGGACCAAATGTTCACAAATTGCTCTTCAGCCAAACACAGGAAGGCAGGGGCGTCGCTGGGGTGGGGAAAGACCCGGGGCACGGGCCCAGTCCCGCCCCCGGAGAGCAGGCCCCGCCCCCAGCCAAAAGGCCCCGCCTCCCGGCCCGGGATGGGGCCAGCGGAGGCCGCGGCGCTGCCGCCAGCTGGGCTGTGCTGCTGTGTGGCACGGCTCAGCCTAGCCTGGCCCGGCCCGGTGCGGCCGGGCCCACGGCCGCGGCCCTGGATCCCTGGCTGGGGATGGGGCTGCCGCGACCGCAGCCAGGCCCTGGATCCCCAGCGGGGGACGGGGCCGCCACAGGCGGCCAGCCGGACCCCGGATCCCTGGCCTGGCCGCCAGTGGTTACGGCGACCCCGTCCCTGGCCGGGGATCCGGGACCCGGCCAGCAGCCCGGGGCTGCAGCAGCCCTGTCCCCCGCTGGGGATCCGGGGCCTGGCTGCGGCCGCGGCAGCCCCGTCCCCGGCCGGGGATCCAGGGCTGCGGCCGCGGGCCCGGCCTCCAGCGGCCGCTTCCAGCCACACCGGGCCAGGCTAGGCTGAGCTGCGCCGCACGGCAGCGAGGGCTAGCTGGCGGCAGCGGCGTGGCCACCCCCTGGCCCTATCCCAGGCCAGGGGGTGGGGCCTGCCAGGTGGCCAGATAGCCCCGGATCCCTGGCCGGAGACACGGCCGCCGTGGCCGTGGACCACCAGGGATCGGGCCCCGGATCCCCAGCCCGATTGGGCCGGAGACCCGGGGCACCGGCGTTGGGACCCGGGGCACGTGCCCCGTGTGCCCACCGCTAGCGACGCCACTGCAGGAAGGTCTAATTTAGTGCTTCCCAACATCTTTGGGTTGTAGTGAAAAGTTCATATAGAGCTTAATGGAACCAAGCAGAACCAAGTAACCCAAGTGAAGCATGTAGCTATTTTAGTTCAGGCAGGGCCGTGTTAGCAACTTTAGCCCAAGTGAAGCCATAATAGAAAGCCAAAGCTAGAATAACAGGAAAAGCGCCTACATTAAAAGCTTTAGTTAACATGCCCACAAACACCTGTCATAACCGCTTAGCAACCCACTCTCCATTTAGGCTTCTCACCTGCCCTTACATGAAGCGTAAGGGGTCTTGTCTTTCCCGTAATGATCTTAGTTTTCCACACAGCCCCCACGGTCCAGCACCACATAATCGCGTCATAGAAACATTATTAACCAATAAGCTGTAGTTTTTCTGTGTTTAACCATTTTTGGAAACCTTGAATGTAATTCAGTAGACTGTGCTGTGTAATAAATACAAGAAGAAAGCGGTCCCTTGGGGCCGGCCGCACCTAGTAGCTCTGGGTGCTAATAAACTTGTAATTCTCCTCCTGCTGTCTGCTTTCTTGATTGACCAGAACAGAGAATGAACCTCTTTATCTCCAGACAGGGTTGAGGCCAAAAGCATAATTTTTGCAACACTGAAGGGTCACCAGTCTCTGTCAGCAGCCCCTGCCTCCAAGCAGCCAGAGGAGAGTTCAGCAAGGAGGCTCTCCTATCCCCCAGGCTGCAGCAGGGAAACCATGTGCTCCACCTGGGTCCCAGGCAGTGGCTCTCTTCAGCAGCCAGGGGGATGGAAGACCAGTGCCACCCTGCCTCTGGCTCCAGCAGGAACGCTGGATCCCAGGGACAATGCTTTGCTGTACCACCTACTACAGGTGGGGGAGAGTCACACTACTCTCCTGCCCCTTGATTGCAGGAAGGAGCCTGCATTAGCAACGTGTTCTAGCCCTTTCTGTAGTCAGTTGGAGGGGAAGCAGTTGCAGCCACAGGCCATTTGAAAGACATTGTGGGTACGAGGTGGGAAGCATTGATCTAACATTAATCTGTGGCCATATTCAGATACATTTATAAAATCAAAAGAAAGTATTTTAAGTGAATTTTCTTAATTAAATTAACTGAAAAAATCATGTGAATAAAACCACATTCATTCATAAACCTGCAGCAAGGTGCTCATGAAGAAAGCCATTAGACGGAGCTGCACTCATTCGCTCACTAAGAAAGCCACCCTCTAATGTTCATATAGTTATCACTCATAAAACTGTCTTGAAGCCACTCGCTGCTTGTCCTTTAGTTATTTAAGCCACTCATTTTCAGAGTATCTGATAAAGTGGGATTTTCTCCCACAAAAGCTCATGCACTATATAGATTTATTAGTATTTAAAAATGCCACAGGACCCCATTTTTGTTTTTTTGAACTAGACTAATATGGCTACACCTTTGGAAATGATCTTTCAGTGTCACTGATTGAAATTGTTATAAGATGCTCTTGATAAAATGCCCTTTTAAGAAACTCATTTCCTGATTGTCATTAACAGAAGTCCCATTCATTTAAAGTGTCACTCCATAATTGTAACTAAACTCTTTTAATTACTTGTTCAATAACATTGTAACCAAAGTCTGACATGACGCCATAGTATGACTGAAACTCCATTTTGAATAAGTTTACTCCATTTTGTATTAACTAGTGTAAGTCTTGCTGAGACTTCGGTTAGGTGTGTGCAATTTCATTCAGATGTGTGGATGAGGTATGAATGATGGAATCAGCCTCCAGCTCCAGTCTGTCTTGATGACTGGGAGAAATACAAACACCGCTACCACCTGATGGCTAATGAGAGCAGACACAGTGTGAAAAAGGAAGGGGCATCCACCCTAGAAGAAAAACAAAGAACCATTACAGTTTGAAAGTTACATCTGTAATTGCCTCATGGTCAGTGGTCTCACAGAACCCTGAGGCAGCGTGACATAGCAGGAGCCACAGACTCACTTTAAAACTAAAACCTAAGAAGGTGGGCGAGAACGGGTAATACTCTGTTAAGCAATTTCAGAGAATATCAGTGTGTGACCGACACAAACCCTACTCTTCCTTGTACCCAGCTTTCCTTACCTGTTAGCCATCACAAACTGCAAACACCAGCTATGGACGCAAGCAACGATCAGTACAGAACATTGGGAGGGGTGGGCTGTATGTGTTAGGTATCAATTTTTAGTTATTGCTCTTTCTCCTAATAAACTCTGGGTGCATGTGTGTATTAATATCAGTTATTAGTTATGAATGCAATTGTGCTTTCTCCTAATAAACATGGCATACTGCCTTCTCCCTGGAAAAAGGCCCTGTTTATTTCTGTCAGCATAACACCCAGGAGCTGAACTTAGGCAAATTCAGACTGCATAAAAGGTGTACATATTTAATGGCAAGAGAAATTGAAAATTGGAACAATTTCTCAAGGGTTGGGGTTGATTCTCCCTCCATTGCTGGCCATTTTTACATCAAGCCTGGATGCTTCTATAGAGCTCTGCTCTGGGGATTATGTGGGGGCAGTTCCCTGGCTCGTGTGATTCTGGAAGTCAGAAAAAACAATCACTATGGTCCCTTCCGGACTTGGAATCTAGGAAACGAGCATTGCTGCATATTTGGTGGCTTACCTGATTGTCTGTGTTGCTGTAGAAACAGGGCCATTGGAATAGAGCAAGACTATTAGGGGCAGATAGCGGTTCCTAGGGGTGTGCAGGGCCTAGGACCAAACAGCCTGTGGGGGGGCCTGCACTCCTGCCCCTCCCCTGAGCCAGCCACTCTGTCCCCAGGGGTGGAGTGGGCCGGCCTAGGATCTGGGCGCCATTCTCCTGTTTTGCCTCTGGGCCGGGCCACACCACCCCTGGGCCAGCTGTTCCCTGCACTGGGGGGCAGAGAGCTGGCCAAGAGCAGAAGCTGAGTTCTGTGCACCCACTTCTCTCCCTGCTGCCTTCAGCTTCATGCTGAAGGCAGGAGGGTGGGGGCAGAGGACAGCGTGGCTGTCAGAGGAGCAGTGGGGTGTGGGCGCTGCCCACACTGAACTGTGGGGCTGGGGCAATCACCCCTCCTCTTACTCCAAGGATGCTCTGATAGGGGTTTAGCGCAACAAGTCCTGGCTTTTTATTTTCTTTCTTTTTTAGTGTTAGTTTACTAAGAAGACTTTAACCTGGGTTTGCTCTTTGTATTTTATGCTGATTTCTTCCTGAATACAAGTTCAGAGGATTCAACATAATAAGCATATTAGAGAGATAGATTATATTCTCAATTTTGTTCTTTGTTAGATCATTTGGGCACATTTGTTTGTTCATGGGCTGTATTTTTCTGTGTCTATATGTCATTATTCTTGTTTTCCCATCACCTTTGTTCATGGTGCAGCTCTAGCTCTTTTCCTTTCCTGTCGTTCTTGACGATCAAAAGGTCTGTGAAGTAAAGGGAAGTTTACAAGAAGTAGAAACTTGGTGGTATAACTACAGAGGGGTATAATGATATTGCTTGGGGCTGAAAGGATAAAATCAGGAAGGCCAAAGGGCAACTGGAGTTGCAGAGAGTAAGAAATGTGAAGGGTAACAGGAAGGGCTTCTAAAAGTACTTCAGTAACATGAAGAGGATCAGGGATGCTGTAGGTCCTTACTGAATGGGACAGGCAAACTGGTGGTGGACAATGAGGAAAATGCTGAAGTACTCAATGATTTTTTTTACCTCAGTTTTCACAGGCAGGGTCAGCTCCCAAGCTACTGCACTGGACAACACAGAATGGGGAGAAAGAAAATGGCTCTTGCTGATGGAAGGTCAGGCTAGGGACTGCTTAGAGATGCTGGATGTGCACAAGGGTGCTGAGGGAATTGGCCAGTGTGATGGCAGAGCCACTGGCCATTATCTTTGAAAACTCATGGTGATCTATAAATGGGTCAACTGGCTTAAGCTATCCTGCCTTAAATTGACTTTATTAAGATGACTTTAATGGCCACATTTCATTAAATGGACTTAATAAAGTCAGCTTAACCCTTAATGGTGACTTTAAAGGTGAGAGTTATTAAGTCAACTTAAGCAAGTGCTTAAGTCAATTTATAAACTCTGAATGTGACCATGGAGTTGCCTAAGTTGAGTGAAGCCTGGTTTAGTCAACTTAAACCTCCAGTGTAGACATAACCAGTAAATTTGCAGATGATACCAATCTGGGGGGAATGGTACATAATCTGGATGGTAGGGATAGGGTCCAAGGAGACCGAGACAAATTGGAACATTGGGCCAAAAGAAATCTCATGAAGTTCAACAAGGACAAGTGCAAACAGGACAGAAAAATCTCAGGTACTTCTACAGGCTGGGGACTGACCAGCTAAGTAGCAGCTCTGTAGAGAAGGACCTGGGGGTTATGGTGGATGGAAAGCTGGATATGAATGAACAGTGTGCCCTTGTTGCATAAAAGCCCAGTGGCATATTGGGCTGCATCATTAAGACCATTGCCAGTTGATTCAGGGATTTGATTATTCCCCTCTATTCGGCACTAGTTAGGCCGTATCTGGAATATTGTGTCCAGTTTTGAGCTCCCCACTGCAGAAAGGATGTGGCCAAATTAGAAAGAATCCAGAAGAGAGCAACCAAAATGACTAAGGAGCTTGGGCACATGACTTAGGAGGAGAGACTGAAGGACTTTGGCTTATTTAGTCTGCAGAAGAGAAGACTCAGGGGGATTTGATAACTACTTTCAACTACTTGAAGGAGTGCTCCAAAGAGGAGGAAGCTAGGCCATTCTCCATCGTGACAGAGGCCAGAACAAAGAGCAATGGTGTCAAACTGCAGCTGGGGAGGTCTAGGTTGGATATTAGGAAAAACTTTCTCAGTTAAACACTGGAATGGATTGCCTAGGGAGGTGGTGGAATCTCCATCTTTGGAAACTTTTAAGACCCAGTTGGATAAAACCCTGATGGGGATGATATAGTAGGCATAGGTCTACTTTTAGCAGAGGGTTGGACTAGATGACCTGATGCGGTCCCTTCCAACTATAATATTTTATGATTCTATCATCTCCCCAACCCTCTTACTCTCTCCTAGTTCCCCTCTTCACCTGCCTAGAACGTAAAAGGGCAGTCTGAGTCAACTCCCTAGTTGGGTGACTCCTGCCCTGGGCCATATATCTGTGTGTATGAAAGGCAGAAGATTTGCGAAGACCCCGGTGTTGCCCCAGCTCCAAGGTACCCTATGGGTCAGATGCCAGCCTTTAGCAAGTTGGATTCTAGGCTACAGGCTGTAGGGTCGAAAAGCTTGTTCTATAAAGTACCTAAATGGGGAACAAATTATAGGATAGTAAAACATTTGTAGGAGAGTAACTTAAAAAGTTAGTGTCACATAAACAACATTGTCTGAGCAACAGATCACAATGGTCATGAGGTTACCACATGGAAAACCTTATTTTTTTGTGTAAATGGTATAAAATTCTAGTTAGGGTTGTTCTAACCTTGCTTTAATTTCCTTCCTGGCTATCTGTGCAAGAAAAGGGGATATAACCACCTATAAAACCCCCACCCCTGAAAGTTCTTTGGGTATGTCTATGCTAGAGGCTTAAGTTGACTTAAGCAACTCCACGGCCACATTTGGTATTTATTAAGTCCACTTAGGCAAGCGCTTAAGTTGCCTTAAGCAACTCCACGGCCACATTTGGTATTTATTAAGTCCACTTAGGCAAGCGCTTAAGTTGACTTAATAACTCTTGCCTTTAAGGTCAACTTTATGCATTAAGTCAACTTTATTAAGTCAATTTAAGCCAGAGAACCCCCTTTAAGTCAACTTTATTAAGTTGATTCAAGTGACTACCCTTGAGTAAGTTGACTTAATAAAGTAAATTTAAAAAAAAATTGGACTCTCTAAGTTGACTTAATAGAGTTTACTTTAAGTCAACCTTGTAAAGTTGACTTAACTGCGCTCTCTAGTGCAGACATAGTCCTTGTGGAGAAGGTTATATCTCCCTTCTTCCTCCACTGAAAACTTCATGTTAAGGAATTGTAGTCCTTTTTTGCAAAGATAATATGTTTCAAGGTAAAACTCACACACTTTGTAAGTTAAAGCTATAAATAAGAACAGGGGTGGGTACACTTATATTCAGTGCATAGTTATTTCTATTCATTTATTTGTTAATGTAGCCAAATAAAGGTCTATGGGCAGTTGCTAGAAATGTAGGTATCTACATATTATTCTGGATAAAAGAACTGTAAGGCAGACTTCTCTCTGCTCGCTTGTGGCGTCGAGGCGGAATGAGCAGGCAACAGAGGGTAACCATCAACACAATTCACCAATGGGCATCCCTGATTTGTTTCCTAACACAAATTTTTATAATGGGCTCATCAGTTGAGATGGCAGAGGAAGGTGTTAATGTATGCTGGAATGGCCCAGAATGCTGTTCCAGGGCTCACTATTTTTAGGGGCTCAGCATTCCGGGCCCTTAAAAATAGGAAATGGTACCAGAACTCTGAGTTTGAGGACCCACCATTGAAAAATAGTGGGACCTGGAATGCAGCGTTCCAATTCCATTTTCTATTTTTAGGGGCCAGAACGCTGGGCCCCTAAAAATAGCAGCCCCCAGGAATGGCGTTCTACTGCATTCCAGCAGGCAGGGAAGGGGGTTGGGTTCCCCTGCACATGTGCAGGCTGCAGAGTTTCCCAGCACAGCGTGGTGCTGGTGAGTGCAGGGGCAGCACATCTCGTGTTGGGGGAAGTATTGGGGGGTGTCTGAGCTGGGGGTGGGTATTGTGGACTGGAGGTGCATATTGGGGACAGAGGAGTGGGTATTGGGGGTGGATTTTGGGGCCAGGGGAATGGATATTGAGGCAGTAGCTGAAGTGCTTGAAGAAGGCCTGGACATGCAGGAGGGGGACCTGGATGTGCGAGGGGGGGCCCACCCATGGAGGAGGGGGGTCCACCTGATTAGGAGGATTCTGGGACCCACGAGATTATACTTTAATCACTGGACAGAGGAATGTTTTACGTGATCTGGTGTCTGTGTAAGGATACACTTATAAAATCAAAAGAATGTATTAAATATTTTTCAATGAATTTTTAATTTAATTCATAGCATGCACTTGTGAACAAAACTGCACTCATTCATAAAGCTACTGCAAGGTGCTCTTGAAGAAAGCTGCTTGGTAGAACTGCTCTACTCCTGCATTCAGTAAGAATTCTGCCCTTTAATATAAATATATTTATTTCTAGGAAAACTATCTTTAAGCCATATTGTCTTCAGATCACTTTCTTCTTCTCCTTTTGTTGTTTAAGTCACTGGTTTTCAAACTTTTTTCCTCGCGACCCAGGTCTGGGCCCCTCAGCCATGTGGTGGCCCCTCCACTGAAGGGCTACTGCCTGAAAATTTAACACCAACTATGTCTGTTGTTGGGATGGGGTCCGCAGTAACTAGGCCAAAAGTAGCACAGAGTGCTTCTTTCTGTGGCATCATTGGGGACTGTTGCCCCAGTCCCCATGGAAGGATGCCACTCTGCGGGGCTTCTTTGGGCTGGGGCAGAGGTCCCCAGAAACACTGTGGAAAGAAGCTATCTGGAGCTTCTTCTCTCTCTGCTATGCCTGAAGACAGAAGCTGCCCCAAGTGGCTACTTTCCTGGCTGGCCTGGGGACAGGTCCCCAGGGAAGTCTTGGAGAGAAGCTGCAAGAGGGGCCCCTCTCTCCAGTGTGCATGGAAATGGGGTAGCAGCAGCAGGAAAACTGAAGGGAGCTGGTCCACCACTACCGAGCACAGCAGGGCTGCCAGTGTCCTTTAAAATGTCCTGCCACTGCTACCTCACCTTCATGATCATGCCTGGGGCAGAAATGAAAAGTCCCATTGGGAGGCTCAAGTCTGGGGAAGAAGCCCCAACTCAGCCCTGGCCCAGGGGAGAAGCCCTGCCCCAAAGCATCACCTGCAGTGCTCAGGGACATTCCAGTGAGGCTTTGGGCTGCCCTGGCCATCCTGGAGAAGCTTCAACTGGGTGGGACAGCTTCCCGTCCCATGCAGTAGTAGCTTTGTCCAGGTGAGGGACAGCTGTACACACCTGGAGCAGCCATAGGTGGTCTTAGTGAGTGGGCAGCCCTGGCGGCTGCCCAGGGCCCCACTCTGCTCCAAGGGCAGCCGGCTGGGTGCTGGAGAGGGCCACGGCAGAGGGCCATGGCAAGCTGGCAGGGACTCCCTAGGAGGGCCAGTGAGCCTAGCAACAGCCTGCAATAGCCCTCACCAGAGCCAGCAACAGGGTAAAGGGACCCATGGTGGCAGCCCATGGCCAGGCTGGGGAGCACCATAGCAGGGCTGGGGAGCCCTGCAGACCTGCAGCGAGGCCAGTAGCCCAGTGCTGGGGCCACGAAGCCTAGGGCCAGTGGTGGCACCAATAGCATCCTGCAGTGGGCCTGGCAGCCTGGCAGCCTACAGTGGCTAGTGGCAGGACTGGTGGCAGCGGGGGACCCTGCAAAGCCACCAAGGTCTGGGGAGCCTAGAGAGGATTGTATAGGGGGTGGAGGGGTTGGCAGGAGCTTGCAGAGAAGCTGGGGGGGGGTCAAGGCTGGCAGAGGGGCAAGAACGATGGGGGTGTGATGGATCCCTGGCAAGGGGGGAGGCAAAAATCAAGAATGGGGCCCCCCACATGGCACGGGAAGGGCCCTAGCCTTGAATTTTGCCCTGGGCCTGGAATTGCTAAGACTGCCCCTGGCAGTGGCCCCTGCCCGGCAGGAAGGCTGGAGCAGTGGCAGATGGCCAGCTGGGTTCCAGGACCAGCTGGCCAGGGAGTACGGGCAGCTGCCCCCACCCTGGAGCAACACTTGACAGACAGGGACTGCAGGGCAGCTGCCCCCTTACCCATGCACACTACCCAGCCAGCTGGGTAGTGCATAACAGCCACCATTCCCACACTCAGGAGCAGGGCCAGCCTGCTCGGGAATGTGGGGAACCACATTGGAGCCATGCTGCCTGTCAGGGGAGCACAGGCTAGTCCTGTGCAGGTGGGAAGTGCAACACAGGAGCTGCAGCCCCAGAGTAGCACCACTACCACTGCTGCAACCCAGTACCTGTGGGTCTGTGACTTAGTACTGAGTTGCAGCAACCCAAACGTTTGACAATCACTCATTTAAGTCACTTGTCCTCTTACTCTCACTGATAGAAAATATAAAAATTATCTTCACAGAAATTATCTTTTAAGCTATATTCCCTCTAAGCTGCATGGGTACTGCGACCAGGCTAGGGGAGTTTTCTAATCTCCCAGCCTGGCCAGGGAGAAGCTCTGGTTAGGTAAGGAGGAAGGGGATGGGGAGCTGGCAGGGAAAGAGAGGGGCTCCATCCACTGTTCCCTCTAAGCTGTGCTTGTGTGTGTGTGCGCACATATTCTGAAAACCATGCCCACAACAAAATAAAGTGCATACAAAAAAAAAAAAAACCAACAGTGCTAATATTAGAGCACACAAAGATATTTTTTGTGCACACAAAGAAATTTTTTATGCACACAGCCTACGAAAAATTAGAGGAAACATTGGCTCCGTCCACACCAGGGGAAGTCACTTGCAGGATTGGGGCTAACCCCAGCACAGTGGGGGGCAGGGAGATGGGCCAGCAGGGGGCCCAGGCAGCAGCAGACAGGGGGCTTGACGGTCAGTGGGGACAAGCCTGTGGCCGGAGCCTGCCACCCGGTGGGGAGTCCCACTCCAGCACCGAGGGAGGGAGTGAGGCCAGGACCCTGGCCACAAAGCGGGAGGGCCCCTGGCGTGCTCGGAATGGGGCTTGGGTTCCCCACAATGGGGACTGGATCCCCCCAGCCAGTGTGAGCTTCCTGCTCCTGAAGGTGGGCACAGCTGCGCTTGCCCTGACACTCACTGGGCAGGGGTTAAAGTGAGGGGAATGCACCGGAACGCTGTGTTCTGGTGCGTTCTTCTATTTTTAGGGGCCCTGGAATGCTGGTTCCTAAAAATAGTGGGCCCTGGGATGGTGTTCCAGAGCGTTCCTCCTTACTTTAACCCCTGAAAAGAGGGAAATTGGGTGTGGGGGACTGGGCAGGATTTGAGCAGGGAGGTGGCATTTTCCTGGCCTGGGGAGTCAGGCAGTTGGAGGCAGGGATATGAGAGGGGCAAGGAGCGAAATCAGGCCAGGGGGTTATAGAAGTCAGTGTCCAGCCCAGGGCTGCCAGCGGACATAGTCCCACCACACAGAGGGACAGAGGATACAATAGTGACACCACTAATACGAGGCCTCTGCCCTGCTTGCAAAACTGTGAGAGAGAGGGCATTCTTGTCTTCCAACTTACAGGAGATTATGTCTTAGGAAGATGGTTAGCTCCAGCTTCCCAAGCTGGCTTGTTAAAGTCAGTTGGCTTCTTTCTGATATACCAAGGGTCAGCAACCCCTGGCACGTATGCTGGCAGTGGCACATGAAATGATTTGGAATGGCACACGACACCTTCTGCTGAAAGTGCCAGTCCTGCACCAGAAAAGCAAGCAGTGGTGCCCCAGGCACCCCATGGTTCCAAGGTATGCCATGGAAAGAAGGTGCTTGGACCTGCAATGGCTACTTTTCATGGCATGCCTGGAGACCCCTGCCCCAGGCATACCATAGACAGGAGCCACTCTGGACGGCTTCCTTCCAGTGTGTGCTTAGGGCCTCATCCCTGGGGACACTGCACAGAGGAGTTGCTCGGGGCAGCTTCTTTCTGTGGCATGCCTGGAAACAATCCCCCCCCCCCCAATTCAGCTGTGGAAGCTACCGAATTTTCAGGCAGCACCACTTTTTTTCAGCAGACGGGACCACTGACACTGACTGAGGTTCGGGGAAGAGGGGCTGGCACAGGGGTCACTAAAGGTTACCGACCCTTGTGATATACCATGCTGTGGGACTACAGAGGACTTGATTCCAGGAAGGAAGGATTTTGTTGTCACCCCTGTCTCAATTTATAAGTCAACATAAAGTCTCATGAGAGCACACCCACAAATCTGTCTTATGTGCAGCGATTCCCTGAATCATTCTTCTCCAGAATGTTAAGAAGGGCTTTGCTTCTTTTGGGATGGAATTTTAATTAATCTTATCACTCTTACCTCGGCATCATTTACTTTTGTTATCACTGTGTGGATGCATCTCGTTGTGCTATACAGTAGTTAAATAAACAGCAAATACCCTATTAGAAGTAAATAGGTGGTGTTATTTTAATCAGGGGTATCTGTCCTCCTAATATTGTACTTGGCATGGTTCTTACTGTAACTTTTTAAAATTCAAACACTTTAAACTTTTATAGCACAAATTTCCTCTTTTGGATCCTTCCAGATGGCCCAATTCCTTGTCTGGGTGTTATGACTACTTTTGCTCTTGTATCATTGTCTGCAAGTGTTATTTTACCACACCCCTTAGTGCTTTTCCATGCATTGCTGCTTTGACACTGAAATGTTTGGCTGTTTGTAATCTTACCTGTAACAATCTTACTGAATTGCAATAAATATTGTATTCAGTATGATTTGCAAGATATCCATTTTACAGTCATAATTTGTTAAGATAAACACATATATAGATATCAGCTGCTATCATGAGATACAAAAGTGCATCTGCAATGCTGCAAGATTACCCAAATTCCCGGGGCTTGGAGGGCTGCTAGCTGACAGAGGGTGAAGTCAAGGCAGAGTCAGAGTCTGCTGGTCCAGCATTAGGGATGGAGATGCCCCTCCCATAGAAGTCAGGAAAGGGTAGAAAGTGATGGGAGAGCTCTGCTCTGTTTGCTAGGGCTAGGTCTCTGGCTTGCTGTGAAAGTGTCTAGTGCACAGAGGAAAACATGCGACTCTGAGAACTGCCACAGTTTCTGTCCTCTCTCTATTTCTAACAAACTAGTTGGAGTTAGATAATGTCAGTTCCAGTTCCATGATTCTATAATACTATGAAATATAATGAAATAAATAATATAGAATGTAATAATAAAACAAAATTCATTATAACTAAAAATATAACGATATAATGAAAATATAATATAAAATTTATATATATTATAATAACATGAAAACCCATGTCTATTCCAGTTCTACAATTCTACAATACTATAAAAACCCTTTTTCCCCAGAACTGTCACAGTTTCTGACTGCAAAACAAGCAAGGAGTCCTGTGACACTTAAAGACAAAATTTATTTATCACATGAGCTTTTGTGAGAAAAAATTCCCCTTTGTCAGAAGCTTTCAAGATGGAGGAACATAGCAAGCAGAACCTGTGGGATAGTTCTCCCACAAAAGCCGATGTGCTAAATAAATTTGTTAGTCTTTACATATTCCACCAGACTCTTCATTTGTTTTGCTGAACTACGCATCTTATAGCCGTGTTAGTCTAGTCCAGCAAAAAAATCAAGGAGTCGTGTGGCACCTTAACACGAACAGATTTATTTTTCGCATGAGCTTTTGTGGAAGAAAATCCCACTTTGTCATTCCATTCTGTAAGTTCACCCATCTTCGAAGCATCTGACGAAGTGGGATTTTCTCTCACAAAAGCTCAAGCGAAAAATAAATCTGTTCGTTTTAAAGTGCCACACAGCTCCTTGTTTTTTTTTTTGCTGAACTAGACTAACTGACACAATTTCTGACTGGTCTCTGTTTCTGCCACCTTGGTACCTGATGAAAAAAAAACAGGCAGAACCTGTGGCTCAAAGGGCTGTGTTACAGTAGTAATTTAGTTTGAATTAATGAGGATTAATTTTAACTAAATTAGTGCAGGGTCATACTGGCTTTACTTTGAAGTTTTTAAAATTCCCATAACTTTGAGGTAATGGTAAATTCAAACTTATTAGTTCAAATTAACCCAATGGAGCTGCGTTAATTTGAACTAACCATTAGTTCGAATTAATGCTGTTTGACCTTCTTCCTCCCATAGTGCCTTCCCAGGGTTGTAACTTGTTGTTGTGTGGCACCCAGGGAAAGCAGCTCCAAAGGCAGCCCCATCACCTGGGCCCCGATCTGGCTCAGGCTCCGATCCAGCCCCAGTTTGCTGGCTGGGCACGGGATGCCTTCCCCACTGCCCACCGAGAGCAGACATGGCCGGGCGGGGGGTACCTTGTCTGCACTGAGTCAGGCGGTAGGGAACGCACGATGCATCTGGCTCTGGCAACACCAGCATAACCAGAGCAGGGTGTGAAGTGCCTTCCCCACTGCCTAGCTCAGCATGACCAGAGCTGTGAGCGGAGTGCCTTCCATGGACACCCTGGAGACCAGGATGGGAAAGGTGGCCAGGTGGGCGGGGAAGCTGGCCAAGCCAAGCTAGCTTTTCCCATCCGCTCAGCCAGCAGCTTTCCCATCCTGGTCCCAAAGGCCCCGTGCCTTTCTCCTTAGCTAGGTGTGGTCCCTGAGACTGGAGCTGCCCTGGAAATATAGTGGGACCAGAGGCTTCTTCACCCATCCCCCATACTCAGGGGCAGGGTGGGAGATGACCTTCCCCAGCCCCAGCCCCAGCCCCAGCCCCAGCCTGGCTCCAAAAGGAATGTGCCTTTGGCAAAGGCTCATTCCTCTTCGGGGACAGGTAGGGTTAGTCTCATGCCCTTTGAAATTTGGCAGCTGGGGCTTTGCTCTGCTCACCCCACTGTAGTTATAGTCTTCCTCTTTCTATGGTTTGGGTGGGGGCATGGCCCTTCTTGCCTGCCATGTTGCCACACTTCCTATGGTGCCCCCTCCTAAATCAAACTTGCAAGTCCTTCCCATGGACATACTAGTTTGATTTGAGTTTCTAGTGGGCCACGATAGTTTGAATTAACCATTATTAGTTTGAATTAATTAATTTCAACTAACGTTTTAAGTGTCGACATAGCAAAAGGCACTGACACAGTTTCTGACCAATCCATCAAATGTAACCTTGGGCTTTATAAAATAGATTGCTAAAGAGAAGCAGAGTGCATCATGACAGAATATTAAGCATGCACTTACACTGACAGCCTATATCAAGTGGCTTTGAAAGTCTGTTTCCCGTACCACAAGTTCAATGAATGCTAATAATAATGGTGTACTTTAGTGCCAAGCTCTTCACGCTCTCCTCACTATGTCAGATATATTGAAGACTGTGTTAGGCTCCATACTAAAGAATTTCTTTCTGTTTTAAGCAAAATTCCATATGAAAGTTGTTACAGAGCATTGCAGAAGCATGTTTATGTCTCCAGGTCAGACTGTGATTACTTTTTTACCGCCATTTTATTTTCTTTGTGATTGAACATCCATGTAACAACTGGAATTTCACCATTTTGACTAATGTATAGATCTGAAGCAAGATTTCCAGACCAGTTCCCAAGAGATTACATGGTAAATGCAGTTAATTATCACAACTCTTGTTTTACATAAGTGACTTAAGTCACTCTTATTCTTAACAGTACAACCGTATTTCAATAACTTTTCGAAGGTTCCAAATGACACTGAAGTCAGTATCAAAGATATGAAAAAATACATCAGAGACGTGGATTCTATAAAGGAAGCAGCTGCTGCATTGGCCTTGAAAAATATTGAAAAGCACAAGAAAGACAGGAAAAACAATATGCCAAAAGGAAACAGTCAAAATTTGGATAAACAAAATTTTAAGTTGACTAAACTGTTATGCTTCTTAATGCACAACTTAAAACAACAAAGGGAGAGTCACTGCAATCTACATATTGTGGACCATACAAGGTTTCCAGTGTTGTGAGTAAAAGAGTTAAATTGGAAGACAGCCTTGGGAAAGCTCAGCTGTGGTTGAGGGCACGGCAAAAGAAGCAGCACTAGAAGACATAGTGGAAATAAATAGTGATGAAATTGTCAGCACTCATGACAGCACAGTGAAATATGCTGAAGTGCTTGTACTTCATCAAGAAGGTGACATCAAACATGAGGTTACCCTGGAAGTTGGTGAAGAGAAAGAATGGTTTCAAAAAGGTGAGAACAGAAAAAAATATTTTTAAAGGTTTATTTATTTATTTATTTTCCCCAGGTGCTTGATTTGAACTATGCATACAGATCTCAGGTAAGAATAGCAGATTTCAAGATGAGATGTACACAAACTGTACTATAGATATGCATGAAGTATGTGTAACCTCTTTGTCTGAGTGGAATTAGTGCAGGCCAGTGTGACAATGAAAGACTGGAGGCCAAAATGGAAAATACAAAGCTTTATGGGAGTTCATTTGATGGCCTGAAGCCAGGAGGATGGCTGGGTGATGAGGTTATTTTCAGGAGCAGAAAACATGAATGGTGACTACATTTCTGCTGGAAAAGTTATTGGGATTTGAATAACTTTGATTTAATATTTTCTAGGTTATCGCTGTGCATCGCTATTGTGTGCTCAAGGAAGCAAATGTAAAGGTAAGATGCTTATAGAGACATTGCATGTAAATTTTAATATAAGTCTTTAAACTGTCTGCTGAATATAGGATGGAGAGCAATGGAAGTCCAAGTTTCATCAAAGTGTATCTATGAAACTGTACTTGCACCCTGTGAAAAGTCTTGTTGTTTGGCAAACATGAGCAGACGTTTCTGTGCAGTGCATATAAATTTTTTGTCATATTGAATGTACAGTTATATTGAATGTACTGTGTGGCCATAACTTAAATACACCATGTTCACTGCTTACTAAGAATTTAAATCAAGTGTTCCTAACAGTAGGTATTGCTTGTATGACTGTACATACCGGTATGTATTGAATTCATTATGGTTTTTGTGTGGCAGAATGTTGAATCAATTTTGTAAATATTCATGACTGTCAACAGGTACAAACCATCCCATCAGTACTTTCCATTAAGTTTCTTGAAGGGAAAACAGCACAAGTAAATCTGAAGAAGGCAAATGTTAGCAAGCGGAATGGGTAGCACTATCATGCCATCAGAGAACTTTGAGAAGTACAGTCTCATACACATTGCATCATTTGCCTCATTGCTAAAAATAAATCTAATTTCCGCCCCCCCAGCCCCAAAAACGGAGAGGACTTATACAAAGTGACATAGTGCTGCTTCCTTTCAATACATCAACTCACTGGATTGTTGTGGTAAGATTGTTTCTCTTGGAGAGTCTACAGTACATGAATTACTGCATTCCAGTTTGTGACAATGATTCATATCATTGATATACTCAGTGTACTCTGTGATTACAATGTATCCCACTGATACACATTAAACATTTATTTAACCCTACAGATAGAAATTATGAGGATCGATTCTTAAAAAGTATAGTGCAATTGTGAAGATAGGGTTATGAAACTAAGAATGTACATTTAGCATAAGAGGTCAGTCCATTTTCTCTGGAAGGATTGCATAATATGATTGTGCCAAATGAGTAACAACTACAAGTGAAAAAATCCTGATGAATTTTTTTTGAAAAATCACTGTGTTGGATGAAATTATTATATTTGGAAGATTGAATGTGTCTGAATTTACACTAACAGATAGCATCAATGGCAAGAAATGAATTGTTGATAAGGGACCCCTTGTGTGGTGAGACAACACATGAAAGAGCTTTGCTGAAGAACTGGATGTGCTTTTTCACGTATTATTTTCTCTGGTCATGTGCATTGTGAAAGTACTTTTAAAAGTCACAGAGTGTAATATGTTAATAATAGATTCATATAAGATGGGCAGGTATGCCATGTAACGTAAGTGGGAAGGAATGTTTTGTGACATGGAACCCAGAGAATTCAGTAAAGCATTTTGTAATTCAGCTTGATAATGTCATACAAGATGTATCTAAGCACTGCATAGCCGCAAGCATGCACTAAAGACAACAAAAAGAATAGAGCACACTTAGACAAAGTTTAAGGAAAGGCAGGCCCCAGGAACACATCCGGATGTCTTCCCAACAAATTCAGATCCTTCATCGACCAAGAAATTGGGAAATCTGCAAAACATTGGAAAACAAAGGTATTGGAATATAGGAGACAAAGTGATGGGTACAGCTGCAGATCACTCATCCTAAAGGTATTGAACACAAAGTTTTCTTTATTATTTGTTTTGCTACTGTTACTTGGTAGTTCTGTGTTCTTGGAGCATCAGAGCATAGTAACCAGTGACTGAGACTCCCCCCCTCCCCCCCATCACCTTCAGCTTCTGCTGAACCAGAAACCAGAAACAAGGAAAGGCAGTGGAAGACACACCTAAAACCCCATTGAATAAGGGTGCTGGAATTAAGCCAACTCCTCTAGCTTCATCTACATGGAAGCTGTGAACCATTAGCTCACTGAATGGGCATCAGAAACTTCATTTGCATCAAGGATGGAACCATAATTAGCATACTGAATGGAAAACCAAGCTCCAAGGCAGGAGTTGCATTGAACTCTGGGATTGGCAAAGTAGAGATGCACTGCATGATGGGGGAGCCCTGCTCCGGAGACAAATGAGCTCATGCCTGCACACACCCAGCTCAGCAGTTATCAGACCAATTCTAGTCAATAGATCTTCAACCGATATCCAACATACTGAATCTGCCTGATTGCACTGTAAGCTCCCTAAAAGGAATACCACCCATCACTAGGAATGATCAGCTCCTATTGTCCATCTAAACAAAACACCTCTGGTATACTCTGTTAAGTCATTATTTACCCCAAAACAACCCCCGTGTTCTGCCTTGAACCATTGTTTCTTCCCTACAAAAACCCCTACCCACCTTAGTTAGTTAGAGGGAGTCTGTTCTGAATCTGTTCTGATGCCTGATCTGTTGCCTGGACTTCACTCTCTCTCCTTAATGATCATGGTGGAGGCTTTGCCTGTCTCCAGCACTCCAGACCCTAAGCTGAACAGCCTGGTTCCTGGCTACCTTTGAGCTGCACTGAGTGGTGAGACATTCTCCCCCTTGCTTCCCTCTGTTTTTCCCTAGTCCAGCTACAACTCTCTACACCTGATCTTTTGTAATCCACTCGGGCTAGCTTTCCCCAATACTATAATTAAAACTCAGTAATATTGTAACTGTTTGATCATTTTCATCTTTTATATGCTTATCAATAATATTGTGAGTCTTTGGGCATTTTTCTTTCCTTTTATAATTATTCCTAAGTTTTATGTACCTGGCAATAAAGTAACTTTCCTAATCAAGCTGGTTGCCAGACTTCCTCTGTATTGCTCTGCAGCAACGCTCCTTTTACCTAGCCAAAGTTCCCTGTGATGCCCAATTCCTTGTAAGGATGGCTCATTAAGGGGTTACCAGCATGCTGAACTTGTGGCATATAAGGGTGACAGCTGAAAGTGCTGTTTTGACCCAGCCTGATTGAGTCCAGGAGCATATAAGGGTGGCAGATGAAAGTGCTGTTTTGACCCAGCCTGATGGAGTCCAGGGGCATATAAGGGTGGCAGATGAAGGTGCTGTTTTAACCCAGCCTGCTCAGATGCATACTCCAGTCTAGTCCAGTGCGGTACAGAAGCACATAAGCGTAGCGGTAGAGAAGTGCTGTGTAACCCAGCCTGCTGAGTTCAGGGACACATAAGGGGTCAGCTGAGAGTGCTGATAGACCCAGTCCACTCAGTTGCATTTGGAACATAGTCTTGGGAAATTTAGGTCCTGCAAGGGTGGTTCCATTGGGAGGGATTTACAGAAGGGAGAAATAAGCTCCACACAGAGACACAAGTGACATAAGCAGTACGCTAATAGAAATGCAACCCCCTCCCCCCCGAGGAAGTGACCCTAATAAATGAGCAGACTCCAAGTTGATGGGCAAAGTTGGTAACACTATGTAATCACCATGTGATTTCTAACTAAAATTGTTCTTAGTCTACAGAAACATATTTAAAACATGAAGACATCAGTACTGTAAAAACCACAGAAGAGACCATGAATAGGTTTCAATGGATTTCTCATTGATATTGAATAAGACCATAGTATATTAGAAAGCTCAAGGGATTCCTTCCAAAAGAACGAGGCAATCAATACTGAAGAGGTTTATTTTCATGATACTGTATAGTCCGATACACAGATAAAGTTTCTAAGTTACGGTGTTCCAGAGGCCAGCTACATACAGGTTCATATCACTTAAGAAGGCGATGTACGTTTCTTCTATCTACTCACTTAAAAGTACAGACATTGTTCCACCCAGAAAGACTGATACAAGCAAAGACCCTATAACTACATTCAGAATGTGCAAGAAGGGATGGGTGCAATGTTCCCTCTCGGCTGTGCGTGTGCACACACACAGAAGCCCTGACTCCGCGGCACACTTCTCACTGCAGGCAGAGCAGGGCCACAGCTGCGGCTCCTTGCTAGCCCCAAAGATGCATTCTTCTAGCCAGCAGGGAGCTGTTCTGCAGAGTTTAAAAGCTCCCCTGAATATGTTCAGAGTGGGAGATTTTAAACTTCCTGGTGCAGCTTTCTGCCACCCAGAAGAATGGCAGCAGTGACAGGCACGCTCCCCCTGGGAGCCAGGGGAATAGGCTGAGGGAGCCAGGGAAGGGGCACCATGGGTCTCAGTGAAGCCAGCTGGAGGGTGCACAGAGAAAGCATCCAGCTCTGTAACTCGGGGAATCCCCCCTCCACCTGGCTGTGGGGAAAGTGCTGCAGGGGAGCAAGCAGCTTCCCCAGGACTAGCACTACCAGAAGTCTGGCAGAAGGAGGACATATCCTTTTTTTTTCCCCTTCAAGTCCTCCATCCTGCAAGCATTCTAAAAATGGGTGATTTTTTCCTGCTTTTTACTTTTTATGAGTAGAAGATTAAAAAAAAAGAAAAGAAAAAAAAAAGCTCAACACAAGGCTTGAATCCGTAAACCTTAGAGTCTGCTGTACACATGAAGCACAAAAGAACCTGCAGCAAAATCAAGGGGGGGAGTGGAACATACCATTTCCGCTATTCTTTGCATTGTGGGTTTGAGGAAAATAATGTATACCATGAATAAAATTAGTAACAGGGACAACTTAAGTAAAGTAAATAAAGGGGCTCTTTTGAATTGGTTAGAAACAATATAGGAATTTTTTTTTTAATTGTAAAACAGGCTGCTGTGCAAAATGAAAAAGCAGTAAGTCAACTTTTTTTTTTGTAACTTTGTAGGTGCTTGTCAAGTTTATATTTGCAAATTCCATGTTTTAACTTTTTTGAGTTTCATGAACATTAATGAAAGGGTCATGAATAACTTTCATTTACTGAAAAAATGAATTTTCAGTACAAGAAAACATTTTGCTATTTTTTTAATTTTAAAATAATTTTAAAAACTGCCAGACTTTGTGCTGTTTTAATGCTGCATTCATTATCATTATGATTTTCCATGACATAATATAGTAATGACAGCAATATTCCTTCTAAGCTGATGATGCAACTGAGAAAATTATGGATATGCTTCAGGTGGGGGGAGTGGGCAGTGGGGAAGGGGCCCAATGTAGGTTGAGGAATTTACTCAGCTGCATCCATAACTTGCACATCTGTAGCCATATCTTGCTTAGCTGCATCATCACCTTAGAGGGAACATTGGCTGGCCGATGTGTGTTTGTTAGTGTGAGTTACGGGCTTCAGTTTGTTGCCTGGACAAATATCTATGTCCTGAGACAGAAATACCTAAAGCCTAACAATATGGAAAGAAAACTGAAAGAGTGGGATTAGCTCAAAAGTTGAACAATTGTAAAGGAACCTAAAAACATATTTGAATACATGTTGCTTAACTGATATAATACATAATACAGAGCAAATCAAGATGTATACAAAGTTGTTTTCAGAACATATTCCTCCTCTGAGTAACCGCTTTACTTTTCCAGAGAACCTGGAGGACCATTGCATATACTGCAACTTTGTCGGCAGAAGAGGAAAAAATGCTTCCATCATGGTAAGAAAAGTAAAATCGCAGACCATTTGTTTTATCAACTGTGTAAGCTCAATATGATTGGTTTCAGTACAGAGATGGCTTTTGGGATAAGCAAAGCAGACGGTCACATAGGGCACCAAGCAATGAGCGGCCCCATAGCAATCTTCTGCTTTGTCTGACCCAGCACTCACAGTGTGGTGGGGGGCTGCAGATTGCTGAGCCCAGAGGCTGTGCTGCCTGCCCTCCCTCCAGCAGGGGCAGATCCGCGTTCCACGCCTACCCCCAGCCAGCCACACCTCCCCAGGGAGAGGGAGGAAAGCAGCGGTCAGTGCCAAGTTGTGGCTTGTGGGGGCGGGATCTGGGAGCAGTGTGCTCCAAAGAGTTCCTGCCGCTTTGCACCTGGCCACCTCAGGGCTAAACAGAGGCTGCCTCACCCCCAGGCCCTGGATCAGGCCCATTCAGCCCTGGGGTGGCTGGGGGCAAAACGGTAGGAACTGTCTGGAGCCAGCTGCTCCAGTACCCTGCCCCCACACACCACGGCACTTCCCTCCTACCTCAGCCCACCTTCCTCTTTGTTGCTGCTGAAGTCCTGGCCAGGACTTTTAAATCCTCCCTCCCTCCAGCATGCTTCTGTGCATGGTCAGGGGGTCAGAGCAGCCTGGCCAGAGAGCAGGTCCACCAGGTATGAGGTAAGGAGCCATGGGGTTGTCAGGGAAGGCTGCCATGAGGGATGAAGGGGTGGTCAGGCAAGGAAGGGGTCATTTGGTGCCATTGTGCCCTGCTCGGTGCTTTCTTCTCGGTGGGCTACGGAGCCCAGCCTAGGGTTACCAGATACCAAAGCATGGAAAGGAGGAGAAGGAAGTACAAAAAGGAGGACATCAGAGGACATGTGGAAAAAATATAGGATTAATATAACAGTCATTAACGTGTTATGTCATGGAAAGTGGGCAATGATTAATGAATGCAGCATTAAAACTGTGCAAAGTAATCTGTTTTTTATATTTTAAAATTAAAAAAAAAAATCACCACAATGTTTTCTTTTACAGCAAACTGGATTTTTTTCAGTAAATGAAAGTTTTTCATGAACCTTTCATTAATGTTCATGAGAATAAAAAAAGCTAAAAAACTAAATTTGCAAATACAAACTTGAAAAACATCTGAACAAAAACAAACAAACTTAACTTGGCTCTCATTTTTAATTTTCCACAACAGCCCATTTTACAATTAAAAAAAAAAGTCCTAAATTGTTTCTAGACAGGTCAAATGTGCCCCTTTATTTGTTTACTTAATTGGTCCCTCTTAATAATTTTGTTCACAGTATACTTTAATTTCCTTCATGTTTTTAGTGCTCATCGTATTCCCCCCCCCGTTTAGCCTCTTTTGTAGGGACCAACAGGCAAAAAAGTCAAAGCACCCAACTCAGCACTCAACACCCATGACCCTGAAATTAAGAGACTGCTTCACCACCAACTGAGTTATTGAGACGGTTGTTACAAAAGCCTCTAGGAACACAGGAAACTGTCTGCTTCACCCCCTCCCCCTTGGTGTTGTTTTTTTTTTTGGAGGGAGGGGCAGGCTGCTCTTTGTTCCCTGTGTGTGGCCTATCTGCAGCAGACTCAACCTCACGGTCATGGGTGCGAGGCCTGTCTTGGGCTTTTTTTTTTTTTAACATTTTGCTCTTCAGATGTAAAAAGCCAGACAAAATCACCTATTTTTAGAATGCCTGGGGGACAGAGGACATGAAGGTAAAAGGAAGGACATGTCCTCCTTTTGCTGGACATCTGGTAAGCCTAACCCAGCCTGTCTTCTCTGCCTGCAAACAGGCAGTCACCTTCACTCCCGCCCCCTTTTTGTTTCAGTTTTCCTTGCCTGCCTTGTGTACCTTGTTTCCCTTTTTCACTTTCCTCTCTGTGGACTACTGAGCCCAGCCTGTCTTCTCTGTGCACCAACCAGTCTCCTTTCCTCCCACCCACTTTTTGTTTCAGTTTTCCCTCCCTGCCATGTGTTTGTTTCCCTTTTTCATCTTCCTCCCAGTGGGCGATTGAACCATTGCTAGATGTAACTTTTTGTTAAGGCAAGGGATCCCAGTCAGGCCTTGCAAGCTCTCCTTGCTCAGGCTATTACTGATAGGCTTTTAGATCTTATTCTTACTTAATGCTCCAAGATTTATTATAGCGAACGTCCTCAGGACGCTGACAGCCATGCAATTACTTGATTATTTCTCAAGACTGGAAAGTTGGCAGTACACAAAATAAATGCAGGATAATTTTACAGATTTATTTATTCATATGTGTGTGTGCATATTGTTTTGTTATATTTGCTATTGATATGAGATTAGATTTTCAGTACCCTTGTGGCAATGTTGGTGCAGGTGGATGAGCTAAAATTTTTACTGGATCAGCTTCAGATCCTGAAGATGAGCTTTGGGTACATTCATAAACTACTGGTAGTCTCTTTTTCTAACAGAAGTTACTTCAGTAAAAGATATTACCTCACTCACTCTGTGTGTTTAGATATGCATTTCAGTGCTGAGATACGGAGGGTTACTTACCAGTAACCGTCCTTCCTCGAGATGGGCTGCTTTTGGATTCATTCAGAAATAGTTGTCTCTGTGTGCCAGAGCGCCTGATTCATCAGAACTTTCCAATGACTTATAGAATTGATTTTATGGCCGCCCCTCCCGGGCCATCAGTTAAGTATGTAAGGAATGTTAAGGGGAGCAGATGGCCCCCTTGAACTTAATTAGATGGCCCCCTTGAACTTAATTGGATGGTCGTTACCACCCTGAGTGCCCATTGTTCTTACAGGGCTTGGTGTAGGTGGGCTCTGCCTGACTGCAAGGTCCTGAAAGTTATGACTCATACCACCATTGTTCTCTGCATTCCCTGTAATCACGGAAAGGTGGGAAAACCAGCTTAAAAACTGAGGTCCTGGGGGGCTCAGGCAGGATGGTTCCTGACATCCTGCCTGGCCTGATCACCCAGAAGCTGACCTCCTCCACTCAACAAGTTCTTCCCCGAGCATACCCCCCGTTTTGAACTGCCGACCGAGTACAAGTCTCTCCTGCCTGTAATGCTGCTGCCGCTGCTGCTAGGAGTGGTAAGAGTCTGCCCTGCAGCTTTCTTTAAAGATTAAAATTACTTTATTTTTCTTACTGCTGCTTTGGAACTGTTTTCCCCAGCTTTACAGGCTTGCGTGTATCTTTTGCCTTTTCCTTTCCTTTTCTTTACTTGCCGCTTCGTTTTGTGTTAGGAGCTCCCGTGTCTGTAACTGCCTGCCGCTACGCTGTATTACTTAGTGTATCTCTTCCTTCTGAACTGTTTGAACTGGTGTTAAAAGTATCATTGTGTGTTGCAACATTGTGTAAGGTTAAGTGGTAGCCTTAGAAGTATTAAGTTAGACAGCAAGATTGTTTTGCTTTAGTTTGTAGTTACTAGAATAGTTTCTGTTAAGTTACCTTTGCCCTCCCCTCTGTAACTCCCCTAACTTAAATAAAGTGTGGTTTTCTTAACCTTTTCTTGTTCCCTCTTTATTTTCCAATTGCCCCCGTGTGCCCCCCTTTTTCTTTCCAGCCCCTTTCTCTTCTGTCCACAGCCGCTTTTCTGCGGCTCCCCGCTGGCTCCCTGCTGTTGCTGCCATTTTTCTGCAGCTCCTGCCAGCTCCCCATTACTCCCGCCGCTTTCTGCGGCTCCCCGCCGGCTCCCCAAGGCTGGCACCGCTCTCCGCAGCTGCCCCGGCTCCCTCTGCTTTCCAAAGCTCCCCCACCAGCTCTGTCCTGTGGCTGCCTGGGCTCCCTGAGGCTGCTGCCACTTTCCACAGCTGCCCCACTGGCTCCCCTGGTTCCTGCAACGTCCCCCAGCTGCCCTGCTGGCTCCCCGACTGGCTCCACCGTTTCCGCGGCTACCCCGCTGGCTGCCCCGGCTCCCAGCAGCTGCCGCCGCTTTTTCGCAGCTCCGGTTCCCCCTTTCCCCCATAGTCTCTTTCTCCTGCAACCCCCCCTCCTTTTTTCTCTTTCTTTCTTCTTTTTGCCACCACATCCCACAGCTGCCAGCTCCCCGCTCCTGCGCCCTCTTCCCAACTGCCCAACCCCTCCTGCTTCCCCTGTTGCTCCAAGCCCCCCCCACATGTGTCCCTACCCCTCTCGTGCCTCTGTTCCCCTGCCCTGACGCCCACATGCCTCCCCATCCCACTGTCCCTAAACCCCCTCTCCCTTGTCTTTCTTCTTTAGATCCCTGCTCCCCTGTTACCTTCCTTCTTCACCACTGTCACATGCTAATTTTGTACTGAACCCCCACCCCTTTTTCTTATAGGGTATTAGAGCACCTTTTAGGTTACTGTGAGTAGATTTATAGCTATAAGTTAGATTAATAGAGGATCCCCATTGCCCCCTACCTGTCCCACCCCACAAAGTTAAGCACCTTACCACACCTCATTAGAAACACCGTGACAACCACCACCCATATACTCCCCATTGCCCACCTGACACCCACACTCATTTTTAATAAAGATTAAGGTGCAACCCGCTTAGGCAGTAATTGCCCCCCAAGATCCTCAAATTTTTCAAACCTGCTGGCAGGGTCAGGAACATTTTGCCCTAGCCTTTCAGAAGAGGGCAGGCGGCCACTGCCCCTCATGCCACTCTGTGGCTATATATGTGGCTGTCGCCTGGCCCCTCCCCAGTTCTTAGGACTCAGCAATTCCAGATGCAGGAACGGGGGGGGGGGGAGGCATCTGAATGAATCTGAGCAGCCCATCTCAAAGAAGGATGGTTACTATTAAGTAACCCACCATTCTTCTTCGAGCGCTGCTCGGATACATTCAGAAATAGGTGACTGCTAGCCATGCTGATGGATGGCACGTGGAGTTGGCTCTTCCTCTTTCAGCATAGCATATCTCCAACTTGGGTATTTGCCTAACGAGCAAGGTCCTCGAGGTCTCAGGGATCGACCAAAGGACCGTCATCCAGGCAGGGGTAGCCTGGGATTGCAGGACCTGACTCAGTGGAGAGAAGTAGGCCCCGTTTGTCCAAGCACCAATTGTTGCAATTGTGCGGGAGGGCCTGAGGTCATCTTATGCATAAACATGATATCAACGCATCATGGCTATAGCCGAGGAATGTGCCTCTAACTATTCTGCCTAAGAGCATATTGGCAGAGGCATGAAAGTGCCAGAGGGGTTAGTGTTCTGGCAGCACCATGAGTAAACATACCTCCTATAGGGAAAATAGGGGACCATAGGGTTATTGGGCTGGGAGTTGTAGATACAGACACTGCAATAAGATAGACCATGTTTCCCTCTGTCAGGTAATGTAGAGTACTTGCAGCCCATGAACCTGATGGGAACATGAATCTGTCACGCCCAGCATCCAAAGGAGGTATGGACTATCAGAAGTGGTTAGGGACTAGGAGAGTTACTTCATCCTAGATAGAAAGGGGGAAGTGCGAGTATCCGGAGGCGGCAGCCAATGACCTGATACAGTGCATTTGGGAATGAAGCAGCCAGATCGATATGGGGAAGGGAAGGTGTCTAACCCACCCAACGGCCTTATATGGGTAGACCAGGAAGGAACTTTTGTTAACTTGATGAATATATCCCAGGCCTACTTGAACGCACCAATGATGTTGTGGCAGTCCCTGTTGAAGAGGACTGTCAGTGTCAATAGCCTTGGAAAGACACAAGGAAGTGCTTTCATCATTATCTCCCCCATTTCCTTCCCCAGTTCAGTGGGTGGCACACAGCTGAAGGAGTATAGGAGCAAAGAGCTAGTTGCAATGAAGTGGTGCCCAAGAGTAGGGTCAGCAGTACAGTAAACCCAGGTGCCAGATCTCCATGGCTTATGGGATTAGGCTCGCATTGGCTTACATGACCTGGAACCACCAGAGAGAGCCCGACCAGTGTGGTGCCAACCTTAGGCCTGGAGATGCACAGAAGTGTAAGTCAAGATTGGGGCTCCTGAAGGAAGGGCCCCTAGGGGGAAAGCAGGATATATGGGAGGAGGGAGCAGTGTCCTCCACAGGAACAGTGTGAAGGTCAGCCACCCGAAGGCACACATCCTGCCATCTCCTGAAGAGACTTCTGATTTATCTGAGATGTCTAGTATGAGCGTGCTACTGTTGTCATTAGATCTTAACGTGAGAGTGAATTCTATCTCGAGACAGCGAGCTCCTGAATTTCCCGTGCCTGGATGGAATCTCAGAATGGGCATCATATGAGGTCTATCCAGTGAGAAAGACCCCTAGAAGTCACCCAGGATGGGAGCATATAACAAGTAGAGATTACTAGGGCTAGAGGACCTTCAGAACATGATGAGGAAGAGGGAGTTGTACCCCAGGACACCCAAATAGGATTGTCCCAGAGCTGGTTATCCCCAGGGGAGGAGCTATGAGAGGGGCCCCGCTGGTTAGATAAGGCAATGACTGGGACCAGACTAGTACCCTGTCTTTCGGAGTGGTCTGCAGACCATACCGGTGGGGCCCAGCTGGGGTTTCCCTTTGCAGGTCTTGAACCCTTGACTCTAAGGATCAAGACATCTAGTCTGCCCGCTGAACTGACTGGGCAGCTTTGACTGTGAGATTGGACAGGACGGCAGAGTGAGAAGGAGTGGGAGAGGAACATCGGAATTATTTCCTCATCTCCTCTGATGGCTGTGGCCCAAGAGCTCTCAATTTAAGTGGGATAGAATGGGCACATTAAAGTTGGGGAGAACGAGGAGGGAAAAGTAATACTTGTCCCCTCGTCAAAAAGAACCCTGTATACAGACGTTTGGTCTCCATGGCGTGTTACGGGTAGCTGTGAACAACAGGCCCGGAGGGGAAAGAGGAGCCACTGTTTGTAGGGTAGGTAGAAATGAGATGGGGGCCCAGTTGGTGTGACCCTTCAGCAAGTTGTTCACCACACTGTGAACCAAGTGGTAATAGAGAGTATAGGGGTTTCATTGCTGGCATGGTGCCTGTGAGCAAGTTATCAAAGGTCTATGTCCCTAGATGAGTTCTGTCCTGCATGTTTGGTACTTCACAGGCAGAAGTGAGATGCCTGCTCTGTGGGTTCAGGGAGGGGTTGCTGTATCCCGAGCCAGAGGCACATACCCTAGGACCTTGGATGGAGTCAATCAGACATGAGCTATGTTTAATCCAAATCCGGTGGCAATTGGAAAGGGGTTGGTTAGGGTGACAAATAGGAAGGATGGGGGGGTTCCTAACCCTGCCCCCCACTTTTGGGGGAGGGGGTGGACGGGAAAGAAACTAGGGTCAACAAGTGAGTCTCCGACCACCTGGTTGGGGGTGGGGTGGGGCAGTAGGACTTTGTCCATGGGGAAGCATGTGGGATTGATGCTCCCGGTATGGAAATAATCACAATCAACTGGAGGCCCCTGTTTGGTTCGGAGTTGGGATAGACAGGCAATACACTCTTCAGTATCTGACATGTGCTTCGTGAACCCTTATGTCCCCTGAAAGGCGAAGGAGCTGCCAACCAAGGGGGGTGTTGTGTACAGGGAGCGATATCACCCTGGGAGCAAAACCGACCTCTAAGCGATGTCCACAGGATTTGGCTGCAAGTTCCCATATAATCACTATAAAGTCTCCGCAGGTACTGGGCATAAACCATGGGAGTATGATCCTACTCGAAGGAAAAGCGGCTACTCAACCTATGAACCATCCACCCTCACCTGGAGGGAGAAGGAGAGGGAGATGGCTGTCTGTCAACTGGGGGAAATGGTACCAAGGCAGAGGGCAGTCCATGGCAGAGTTTGGATGGTTGACAGCATGGCTGTGAACATAAACAGTAGTGCTGCTTGACTGGTCAGGGTCCCTCCCTGCAGATGCATGGGGGAGGGCCTTGCCGGGAAGGTCACCCAGGTGGGTTTCAGACTGAAGCTGTGGTGGTGAGGATTAAGTCCTCACCAGTAACTAGTGAGAAGGGTGGGTGGGTCAGTCAACTATGGGGCCTTATGGGGCCAGAGGATGTAGAAGAGGCCTTGTTGAGAGAAGGCTGAGATATTTTAACATCCTCCAGGGGTCACAAGTGGTACCGAAGATGGCCAAGGTCTCCTGCGGGAAGAGGGAGTCGCCGGGGCACTCTGGCTTCCCGAAGCCAAGCTGCGTGATACAGGGTAACCACTGAGGCCATGGTGCAGGCCGCCATATCCATCACGTCCCATGCTGACAAAAGGAGGTTGTGAGAGGCTATTGTACCCTCCTCCAAGAAGGCATCATACTCTTTCCTGGCCTCTGGTGGGATTAGATGTCTGAATCTGTTTATTGACTCCCACACGTCCAGCATGTATCTGCTTGCTAGGGCCTGATTGTTCACAATCTGCACCTGGAAGGCCGAGGAGGCGTATACTTGCCATCCCAGTAGCTCTAACTCCCTCGCGTCCCTCGATGTCAGGAGGAGATCGCAGGGAGTCTGTCCTGTCCCTAAGACCATCTCCACCACAACACAAGGTGGTACTGGGTGGTGGGTGAGTGAGGGGAACTCTGACACCAGGACCCTGTACTTGAGACCCCTTGTATCCGAGACTGAGGAGATAGAACCCGGGTTTTGCCAGCAGGAGGAGGCCAGGTCCCAGATGCTACGTTGAAGGGGAACTGTGCCAGGTTCCACCAAGAAGAACATTGGGCTGAATAAAGCATCGAAGGGTGCCTTGGAGGATTGGACCTCCATCACCATGTGGGCTAAGACACGGCACAGGAGATCAACATGCGCTGACAAATCTCCCGTGTAAGAAGATGGTGCCAGGTTTAAGGCTCTCCCTGGTGCCAGGGGTGGTACCGGCATGGTCAAAGAGGCTTCTTGTGGTGACCATTTGTGGAGATGGTACCGGAAGGGCAATGGTGCTGAGACCTGGTGCTGAGGCCATTTAGAGCCCTTTGAAGCCCCTTCCCCTGGTCTGGAACAGGGGGAAGCATCTTGCTTCACACAGGGTAGTACCGTAGATGGCAGGGTGATATGCTGCTGCGGGGACAGCTCCATGGTACCGGGACCCAAGGGGATGATGGGCTCTGGAGCTTTGGAGCCCGGGGCCTGTGGCAGGGAAGAAGAACAGTGCCTCTTGTGTTCGGCCCAGGTCTTCAACATGAAGGCTGACTTGCCTCTTCTAACCGGCACTAGTGAGGGACGTGTAGGCAGAAGGAGGAGCACCCTGGCAGCCTCCACTGCCTCCAGGGTTGTCGGGATCGGCACCGACTCTGACTGATCCCCGGGAGAGCCCTGTGTCGAAGGTGCAGGGCTATGTTGGTGCCACAGTACCAGGGTCAAGCCCGACTGGTCCTGGGGAGAGCCCCGTGCTGAAGACACAGGGCTATGATGGCGCTGCGGTACCGGGGTTGAGCACAACCAGTCCTGGGAAGAGCCCCGTGTTGGAGACGTGGGACTGTGTTGGCGCCACGGTACCAATCTTGTCCTGTGGCCCCTGTCAGCATGGTGCCTGGAAGGTTCTGGTGCAGAGATGGCATGCAGTGCCACAGGAGGTCCCGAAGTCTTGGAGGAGGGGTGCCGAGGCTGCTCGGAGGCCAGGGCATGGTGCCTTTGTTCCCTGTCCTTGATTGTCCTTGGCTTGAAGGACAGACAGATGGAGCATGCGGTGACCATGTGGCTTTGACCCAGGCACCAGAAGCACTTCTCGTGGGGATCGTCCCGCAGGAAGGCCTTGCCACATTCTGTGCAGGGTTTGAACCCTGGCATGGCGGACAACGGAGTAGTGCAATGTTCCAGCCCGAGAGGAGAGACCTTCTTTGGTGGAGCTAAGTCCACAAATAGGTGCGCCCAGTCAGGCAAAAAGCTCATAAAGCGATGAAAGGACAGGCTGATTGCGAAGCATAAGGACCGGGCAGTTTCACAACTGATGCAAAGGCAGAAGAAATGAAACTGGGGAGGGGTTGGGCAGGTGCCACATATATAACCAGGGGGTGGCATGGGGGGCGGTGGCTGCCTGCCCTCTTCTGACAGGCTAGGGCAAAAATTTCCGACCAATCAGGTGCTCCAGTATGAAGACACATATTTCTGAATGCATCCAAGCAGTGCTCAAAGAAGTCTAATTTCTAGTTGCTATTTTCTATGTGGCAGAGCCAGTTTTACAATATAATTTAACAGATGTTTCAGAAAATGAGTGTATATGTTAGCATTAATTGTCTGACATTGCAATTTATCTGTTGTAATTCTTCTTAGGTAGACAAATGTGGCATGCTTATCCTTACAAGAGATAATTTGCAGTTTTTAACAGTATTTCTGTCTCTTGCAGAAAAAAATATTTTGCAGATTGAGAGTATATTCATTTTTAATCTGCTTTAAGAAGCACACACTGGAGTGTGCACAAATTTGAACACTGGTTCTGAAAATTTGCCCAAAGGAAATTATTTGCACACACAGACTACAAAAAATTACGGGGAGCATTGCCCAGAAGTGCTAGGGTCTGCAGCACTTTCCGTTGGGCTGGAGGCAGGGGAAACGTGAGGCCACAGGGTCTAAGGGGGGAGGCAGCAAGAGCCATGATGGGGGTAGCAGGGAGTTGGGACTGGGGAGGGATGGTTAGGGCTGCAGGGGAAACTGGGGCCACAGTGAGGGCAGCACTGAGGGCCTATAGGGGGCCCCACAATGGCTCTTCAACTAGGGCCCCCAATTGCCTAAGGCCACCTCTTTTGCAGGACAAGAACAAAAGACATACCACAACATTAATAGAACAGACCCAAGTTAATACGAATTCCACGGATTATGGTTCCAGTAATAATTCAAATGAACAAATAATTTGTATTGTTGCTGATACCAATGTTTTGGGAAATGGTTGCACTTATAATTCTGTGAGTTATGAAGGGGTACCATCTGATTAGAGATCATATCTATCATTGTGCAGTCAATGAGACAATTTTCTCCTCTATTACTTTTCATAGGTCCAGTGTGACTCTTATAAGAGGTGGGCACAAGTTCCCTGCCCTCCCAGTAGAATCAGTGAAGAAAATATACATGATGAGCAGCAGAAAGAGTACAAGTGCAACAAGTGTGCATACTTCAGGGGCATAAAGGGTGAATTTTACTGTTGCATGATTTAGAGAGTTCTATGACATTTCTTGACCTAACACATATGGAATAACATGCAACACTGAGAAAAAGAAGCAAGGAGTCCTGTGGCACCTAAAGACGAACAGATTTATTTATCACATGAGTTTTCATGGGAGAAAATCTCACTTTGTCAGACGCTTTGAAGATGGGGGAACTCCTTGCTTCTTTTGCTGAACTAGACTAACATGGCTGCCTGTTTGGAACATGGAAAACTGAGAAGTATCATGTCACTGTTCATGTTCTTAGAAGATAAAAGACACTCATAACTCGGAATGAATGTAGCTGGGTGGTTTCCCTGGGACCAGAAAGCAGAGTGGTCTGCATGGACTAGATCCTGCCCCCCAAGAGTGAACTTAGCACAGGGGCTTACTTAAAATACTTCTGTTAATGCATTCTTTTTTCACAACTGTATTTCACTGTTGACCCATATTTACACTGTGGTCTACTACAACACCCAGATCCCTTTCCTAAGCAGTCACTGCCCATTTTGTATGTGTGCAATATTGTTCTTTGCAAAGTAGAGTACTTTGCAATTGTCTTTATTGAATTTCATTCTATTTACCTTGAACCATTTCACCAGTTTGTCCAAATCATTTTGATTTGTGATCCTATTCTCTAAAGCACTTGCATACCCTCCCAGCTTGGTATCATCTGCAAACTTTATAAGTGTGCTCTCTATGTCAGTATCTAGATGTAAGGCAGACTTAGGAGCTGTGCTTAACAGCTTCTGAGGGGGGGCAACTAATTTGCATGGGTTTAGTATTTGCATGAGCACAAAGAGTATATTAACATAAATACTCTATGGGTGCAGGGCAATATGGGTAATGGTATTTGGGGTTGATCTGATCAGAAATTTGTCAATATCTGTAATTCTACTGAAGAGAAATATGAGATACTGTCTTTTGTAATATGCCACTGTCTTGCTTGATCAAATTCTGGTTAGTTTAGTTAAAGGGTAAAAGCTCTCCCTTAGCAAAAAAGAAACTTATAAGAGAGGTCACTGCCTGTTTCAGCCTGAAAAATTTAAGGAGGGGATATCTAACTCACTTTGAAGCTATGGTTAAGTTATTTGTTTCACTTCTTAGCTCCATTATCAAATGATAAATTCAGTTAAGTTTCTTTTAAGACCTTTCTTTCTTATTTTAATAGAAGAAACTGATTACAGCTATTTGAGGTTTAAGAACTGAAATCTGCAACTTTCTTTCTAAGCTGAATCAGTGAAGAGAAGCAATAGATGGAGTGAGTGACCTGTAGGTGGATGTGATAGACAGTGAGCAGAGCCAAGGGATAGTGAGAGCATCCAGCAGCAGGCTGGGTAGCATTAGTGACCTGTGGGCAAAACTGGTAGATGGTAAGAGTGGCCAGCAGCAGGCTGAGCAGAGTGTATTAGGCAGGTAATGGGATCCAGTGAGATGACAACACCTGAGTCAGGATGAAGTAGCTAAGCAGATTTTATTTATGTACTCACCATCACAACACACTAGAGGAGAGATATTTTCTGGGAGGGTGAGAGGCCTCAGGGACCAGGAGACTCCATCTCACAGCATCTGCTTCAGATCTGGAAAGACTCTCACTCTCCTTTCCAACCCTTCTCATCATTATACTCTTTCCTTGGGCAAGCAAAATAAAAACATATTTTGGGCATCAAGGCAAGATAACATCACAGCCAAGCTTTGCAAAGCAGCAAAACACCTTATCTCAGGCCCTAGCCAGTTCCCACAGGAAACTGGCTCCATCTGCAGCTCTGGGCATGAAGCCCAGGATTAGTTCACAGTCGGGTTGCTCACGGGGGTGGGTGCAAGTGCCATGCTACCTGTCCATCACAAAATCTTCTGCCTGAGCCCTACAACAGTGAGTGATCTGTGGGTGGAGCCAGCAGACAGCTGGTGTGAAAGACACTCCCTACATATCCTGGTATTTGTTGGGAGCCTGTTTAGCACTGATTGTCCAGATCAGTGCCAATTTTGCTATTGAGTTCACATGTGCTGTTATGCTGTGTGGGTTCATGTTGAGAACCTGTTTCGCACTGATCCTGTGGATCAGTGCTGATTTTTGTTATTGGGCCTTTTACATTCTGTTTTTATTATTATTAAAAGTTCTGCATACTACACTCAGACTTGTGCTTGCAAGCGGGGAAGCATTACCCTTTGGGCGTGCCCAGGAGATAGTGCATGATTTCCCAGAAATCTGGATGGGAGCTTGAGCCAGTTGGTGCTGTAATATTATTTGGAAAACCCTAGATATAGACGCCAAACCTTGCTCTGCCAGCTCACCCTGGCAGAAGGGTTACATAAATGGATGTGTAACCCTTCTGCCAAGACGAGATGGCAAAACAAGGGCTGATTCTATCTCTAAGGGTTTCCAAGTAATGTTATGGCACCAACTGGCTTGAGACCTCACTCAGTCTTCTGGGAAATCATGTACCATTCCCTGGCCTCCCCAAAGGGGTGAGTCTTCCCCACTCACAAGCATGAGTCTGTGTGTGGTATACAGAGCTTTTAATAGTTGTAAAACAGTATGTAAAACCCAATAGCAGAAATTAGCACTGACCTGAAGAATCAGTGCAGAACAAGGTTCCCAACATAATCCCACACAGCATAACAGAACATATAACTCCAGTAGCAAAACCAACACTGATCTGGAGAGTCAGTGCAAAACAGGGTTCCCCAACAAACCCCAGAATATGTAAGTACTGTCTTTCATGCTAGCTGCCCACTGGTCACTCATGCTGTCTACTCCCACCAGCCACTGCTCCTCCTACTGATCACTCACACTCTGCTCTAACCATCCACTGGCTCCACCTACCATCCACCAGCTCTGCCCACTGGTCACTCCCATCATCCAGCCCACTGCTGGCCACTCTCACCATCTACTGGCTCCACCCCCTGTCCACCAGCTCTACCCACTGGCTGCTCACACTTCACTCTCACCAGCCACTAGCTCTGCCTACCATTCATCAGCTCTCTCCATCTGCTGCTTTTCTTCAGTGATTCAGTTTAGAGAATTTGTCAGTGTTTTCAGCTTTTAAACCTCAAATAGCTGCAAACAGTTTCTGCCAGTAAAATAATAAAGAAAGGCCTTATAAATAGCCCAGCTAAATCTATCATTTGATAATAGGATAAGACAATGCCTAGCACCAGAAATAGCTATGCAATTCCCCCTTCCCCTCCTCCCTCATCTTTTATAGGCTGAAACAGGCAGTGGCCTCTCTTACAGGTTTATTTTTTGCTAAGGGTAGCTTTTACCCTTTAACTAACTTAACCAGAATTTGAACAATCAAGAAAGTAACATATCACAAAAGACAGTATTTCATGTTTTCCTTCAGTAGAATTACAGATATTGACAAATTTGTGCTCAAATAAACTCAAATACCATTACCCATATTGCACTGCACCCATAGTTTGATTATTCCAATACAGTCTTTGTGCTCATGCAAACACAAAACTCATGCAGATTAGTTGCCACCCTCCTCCCCCAAAAGCTGTTAGGCACAGCTTCTAAACCTGCCTTACAGATGAAAATGTCAGTTTCTGGAGGTCAGAAGTTCTGCCCAGTTTTAGCATCAGGTGCGTAGGTGGCAGAAACAGACTGGTGAAAAACTGTGTCAGTTTCTTAGGGTCACAGGTTCTGCCTGGTTTCGGCAGGAAATAAAAAAAAAAGGTAAAGCACACATACTACCTGAATAGCTCTACTTAAACTGACCTGATAGTCCAAGTTTACACTCAAGGTGTTCAGCTATCACATGTTTGTACAACCAGTCTCTGCCTGAAGCCAGGCAGGGCCCAGATATTGCTTAGAGTTGTTTCAAGATGGGGATTCCCAGGCCAAAAGCCCCAAATCCTTCCAAGTGTCCATCTTGGTTTTTCATTTCCCCTCATGGGTAGAAGTGATCCCTTTCTCCGTTCTGAGCCACCTCAATTAGCATATCTGTGTTGCCTCCTCTAAGTACTTGCTTGCTCACTCCTGCTGGAAGAGAGCTCTGCCTGTCTTCCACAACCCTGAGCCATTGAAAATATGTTACACCTCTGTGCGCACACATAAGATTGTAAGAAACACAATATCATACTAATCAGGCAGAATAGGTTATGCGCATCCATAAAGAAACATTGCACGGTGTAACTGGCAACAAATTATACACTCAGAGTGTACAAGTGAACACGAAAATCATTTAGATCATAACCCCGGGTGAACAGATGTGCATCCCGAGACACTTGCACTTAGGATGGAAGAATCCCATGAAGTGCTACAGACTGGGGCCCAACTGGGTAGGCAGCAGTTCTGCAGAAAAGGACCTGGAAGATACAGGGGACAAGAAACTGGATGAGTCAGTGTGTCCTTATCGCCAGGAAGGCTAATGGCATACTGGGCTGCATTAGTAGGAGCATTGCCAATACATCAGGGGATGTGATTATTCCTTTCTATTTGGGACTGGTGAAGCCAATTTAGAGTACTGAGTCCAGTTTGGGGGCCCCCAGTACAGAGAGTCTGGGCAAATAAGAGAGAGTCCAGCAGAGGGCAACAAAAATGATTAACTGCCTGAAGCACATGACTTACTGGGAGAGGCAGAGGGAACTGGGCTTGTTTAGTCTGCAAAAGAGAAGAGTGAGGGGGGATTTGATGGTAGCCTTCAACTACCTGAGGGAGGATTTCAGGGAGGATGGAGATGGGCTGCTCTCAGTGGTAGTAGATGACAGAATAAGGAACAATGGTCTCAAGTTGAGGTGGGGGACCTCTTCATTGGATATTATTGTAAACCTTCTGCCAGGGCAGGCTGGCAGAACAAGGGCTGGGGTCTATATCTAGGGGCTTCCCAATAGTGTAACACCACCAGCCAGCTTGAGCCCCCACCCAGATTTCTGGGGAATCCTGCAGTGTTCCCTGGGCACCCAATGGGGTAAGGCTTCCCCACTCGCAAGCACAAGTCTGAATGTAGTAAACAGACCTTTTAATAATAGTACAACAGAATGCAAAGGCCAAATGAGAGAAATCAGTCCTAATCTAGAAAATCAGCACAGAGCGAAGTTCCCAACAATCCACACTGCATAACAGAACATACAAGACTTAATGCAAAACCTTCCAACATGATCCCATATAACCCATTAGCAAAATCAGCACTCATCTGGAGAATCGGTGCTAAACAGGCTCCCGAACCACCCTAGGGTACGGAGGGAGTGTCTTTCACGCCAACTATCTGCCAGCACCAACCACTGGTTGCTCACTTCATCCTCTAGTACCATTCCTTGCCTTCACCCGCTGTCCACCAGCTCCGCCCACCTGTTACTCACACCACCCAGCTCACCACTGGCTCCACCCACCAGTCACTTGCACCACCCAGCTCACTGCTGGCCGCCCTCACCATCCACTGGCTCCATCCACTGGCCACTCTCACCATCCACTATCTCCACCCCATTACTGCTCCTCTTTAGTGATATTAGCACAAGGAGAGGGAGTTCTCTCCCTCTAGTGATTTTAACTCTTAGATCTTAAGTAGTAGCAAACAACTACTTCTACAACAAAGAAAAGGTCTCCAAGAAGCCTAGCCAGATCTATCATTTGACGGGGGGGGGGGGGAATGATGACTGGGGTGAGACAGGAATACCTCCAGTATCTAAACAGAACTAATGCAAAACCCCACTACTCTCACTCTTTTCCAGGCTGAAATAGCCAGGGGCCTTTCTTACAAGCCTTTTTTTTTTTTTTAACTAAAGGTTGCTTTTACTCTTTAACTAACCCAGACAGATTTGGAACAAGCAGAGAATAGAATATCACAACAGACAGTATTTCATATTTCTCTTCAGTAGAATTGCAGGTATTGACAGATTTGTGATCAGATTAACTCCAAATACCATCACCCACTATGCTCCGCACCCAATATGCAAATAGCTAATTGTGCTCTTTATGTTCATGCTAATACAGGACCCATGCAGATTAGTTGCTCCCCTTCAGAAGCTCTTAGGTACAGCTCCTAAGCCTGCCTTACATCATGAAAAGCTTTTTCCTGAGGAAGGAGGTGAAGCACTGCAATGAGTTACATAGGAAGGTAGTGGAATTTCCACTTGTAGAGGTTTTCAAGGCCTGACTTGACAAAGTCCTGGCTGAGATAATTTAGTTGGGATTGGTCATGCTTGGAGCAGGGGTTGGACTAGACACCTCCTGAGGTCACTTCCAATCCTCAGTTTCCATGACTCTATGATTCTTTCATTGTTTTCAATATGTGTTTTCTCCATAACACTTTCACTTCAGAATAAAGATGCTTGCTTAGGAAGTACTGTGGGTAGCATGAGGGTGTTTACCAGGTCCTTTGAGGCCCCTCCAGATGACCCTGTGGTCCTATCTTACTCTGTCCCAGATAAAAGGAATACAAGCAAGATCCTCCTATTGACTTAGAGAGGCATCAGGGGAGGCAGCCAATCAGAGCTTAGCAGGGTCCCATAAAACAAGTTGCTGAACCTGGACAGCTCAGTGGCTGGCTGGCTGGCTCTAGAGGAAGAAGGATGCTGCTTCTGACTGGCAGAGGAAGCTACAGCAGCTGGAAGGAGCAATCACTGCTTGGGACTAGGAGGAATGGAAAGCTGGGAGACTCCGCAGGGACAGACTGAGAAGAAAGACTCTCTCTAGACACAGAGGCCTGGGGGAGAGACAGCTATAAGCTCACAGGGACAAGAGCCAGCCATAAGCTCACGGGCTAAGTGTCTGAGAGCTAAAGAGGCAATGAGTTCCATTCAGAGTCTAAGAAATGCTCATACAGGCCCATAGATGGACAGAAGACCTCAGAGAGGAACCAACCATCTACTGGATCATATTACCACAAAAGAGAGTTGTAGTTCATACGTTTCACATACAGACTGTGAGTGACAGCGCCGAAACCCATCTGTGAAGAAAAACTACTGACTGAGAGCACCACAAAACATACAGACATGCACCCTGCCAACAGAGACTGCTTACAAGAGGCCCTGATGTGGTTCACACACCTTGAAGCGAATGCACTGTGCAGATACTGGCTTGATTGGCAGTCTGATTTGCTGGGGCTACCTTAAATAACCCACTGCTCAGCAGGGAAAAACATGGCTGTCTGCATGAGCAAAGGGAAGCCTGAGAGGCCATGGCAGGGAAATCAAGCAATAAAAGAAAAATTACCCTAGAATAAATTATGCAAAGTGACAACTGATTATGTTGCCAGTTACGCTAATGTATGGAGTCTCATCTCCAATACATTCTGTCACCTCTATGGTGCATTAAACTGTGTTCATAGCAATGCAGGCTGGGCAGCTCTGGCCATTGGATTTTGTGTCAACCAGCAGCAGTGAGAAAAAGGGGAGCAAATGCACTCAGCTTGGGGAAAAAGCCCTGGGAGGCGTCAGGGTCAGGAGAGGAGCTGGGGGCTTCTCGACTCAACCCTGGTGCCCCCTCAAGGGGGAGCTGTAGCTCAGGGGCTGCTGAGGCAGCAGGGTTGCCAACATGATATTTAAAAACTACAGGACAGACTCAGATGTTGCCGATCTTGACTTGAACCTCTTGGGTAGGTCCTTTCCCCCAACCCAGGCTTCCTGGGGGTTTCTCTCTCTTCAGCTCTGAATGCTGAAGAGAACTCAGGGCACCAGGTGCTGGTCCAACATCTGCTGACTCCTGCTCAGGTTCTGCCCAGGCACCAGGAGCCCATCTGGCGACTGCAGTTTCTGATCTTTGCGTGCTGGGGAAATCCTGCTGGGGATGCTAGCAGAGATTGTACTGAGCAGAGAGATTTCACCCCAGGAATCCTGACCTTCCCCCTACCAGGCCAGAAAAACAGACGGACAGAGACCTACCTAACCTCTGCCCTTCAGGGCAGGCCCACTCACTTGCTCTGCTTCCCCTGTGCAGCACTGAAGGGCGAGTTCAGGGCAAAGCAGAAATAGGCATGACAGAGTCCTGGCTTCCTGTTACTAAAATTCAAAACAAGAGGTGTCCTGCAACCACTGAGTATGGGGCAGGCTATTTAACAAGGGATGACCCTGGCAGGTGTGCACCAGGAGCCCCTGGTTCCTAAGCAGGTGGGGGCAGCTGGGTTCAGAGTGATATCTTAGAGGAGTGGTTTTCAAACT
Source organism: Podocnemis expansa (assembly GCA_007922195.1). Classification (NCBI taxonomy): domain Eukaryota; kingdom Metazoa; phylum Chordata; order Testudines; family Podocnemididae; genus Podocnemis; species Podocnemis expansa. Next base: position 746,426 of record ML682267.1, read on the forward strand.
TTTTTTCCTTGGGACCCAGTTGGAAAAAAAAAAAGATCATTTATACCCATGACCCACAGTTACATCTTGGAGCAGTACACTACAGTCTTTTGGTGGCAGCAGAAGGGGGTGGGGGCACAATCCAGTACCTAAGGATCTGCAATCCAGTACTGAGTCCCTATCCATGGTTTAAAACCAGTCTTAGAGCTCCCTCTACCTTGCAAGGACTGCTTGTGACAGGGGTGTTCTATTCACTGCTGGGATGGTGTCACCTGCTGGCCCTTCTGGAGATTAGTCAGGCCAGGCTGACACCCCTTCCAGTGTACACCGGCAATGGCATATCTTCTCCCAGTCCTTAGCTCCTGCTTGCTCCAGAGGCTCCTGCTTCCTCTTCATGATTCAGCCTTCTGGCCAGGTCACTTGGGTGTTTTCCCTCTTTCTGGGTATCAAAGTCCTTCAGCACAAATTGCTGCCTAGCAGTCTGCTCCTCTTCCCAATGTCTGGGAGGGCAACCCAGGCCTTCCCCTCTGCTCTTGGTCCAGCTCAGAGATCTGCTAATCAGCAGCTAAGGTCTGCAGCATCCTGAATTTTGCTACCTTTTCCCTGACTCTCTTCTGTTTCTTCTGGTTCCTCACCTTCAGGAGTTGTTGTGGTCACTGGGCATAGGGGGCACAAGCCCCCAGTTCCAGCATCAGTGCCCAGACTCCTGCCAGAGCCATGGGACCTGACCACCATAGTGGCTCAGCCCTGCATCTCTCGTTGGGATCTGGGCTGGATCCAGCTGCTGCTGTCACAATGCCCCAGCCTCACATCCATGGCCAGGGTCATGGCTCAATCAGGCTGCTGCTGTGTCGGTGGCAGCAGCTGAGCACAACGCCGATGCTGGCCAGGGACATGGGACCAGGCTGCTAATTCAGTCCTGCCCCCAGCTCAGACAGCAGAGCCGGGCTGCTGTGACAGTGGCAACTGGATCCAGCTCCGTCCCTGAACCCAGCTGAGGCTGTGAGGCTGGGCCAGCAGTTCAGTGACAACCTGACTCAGTCCTGGCCAGGGCTGTGGGGCCAAATTGGGCCCAGGAGAGTTGGGGGGATAGGTTGGGCTAAGCTTGAGAGATTTTGGGGGCCAGTGATGCCCGAGCCTCTAGTTAATTCCAGCCCACTCCACCAAGTGTTATTCAGTGGGGTAGTCCCTGAAAAGTGGGAGCATCAGTCTAAAGAAGTTAAGGGGGGTAGGTTCCAGGCAACAGAAGGCGCTGAGTGATGGGAGACTGGAAGATTTACACATACTGGAGGCTGGCATGCAGTTGTCTATCTTGCAACAGGAGATGGTTATCCTTGCTGTCTCTCCAGTTCCAGCATTCATAGTGATGCTACTGGCTTCACATATACAGAATGGGGCACACAGCCCTTGACAACCGTCTGACCTGTCAGTCCCACTGCATGTAAGGAGAAGACAGATTTATTCCCCTTCCATTTCCCCCACCTCTACTGCCATCATCCTCATAAGGGTCACATGCCATTATTCTTAATCTTTCCATGCGAAAACTGAGGCATAGGGAGGAAAGATGTTCTGAAAGAGTCCATATATAAAGCTGCAGAACTACCAGGAGTTGTATATACCCTATTGCTTAAATCAGTCCATGAACCACATACCTTGAGAATATCTAATATAAGAACTGTTTTTAAAACTGACTTCAAAGAGTATCCTGGCACTACAGGCCAGTAAGCTTAACTTTAGTACCAGCCACACTGGTAGAAACTTTTGTAAAGAACAGAATTATCAGGCACATCAAGGAACATGTTTTCTTGGAGGAGAGTCAACATGTTTTTTTCTAAAAGGAAATCATGCATCACTAATCTACTAGAGTTCTTTGAAGGGGCCAACAAGCATGTCGGGGATCCAGTGGATATAGTGTACTGAAGAAGTGAGATTTTTCTCCCATGAAACCTCATGCAATACATAAATTAGTTAATCTTTAAAAGTGCCACAGGATTCCTTGTTGTTGGACTTTCTAAAAGCCTTTCACAAGGTCCTTCCCCAGAGACTCTTAACCGAAATAAATTGTCACAGGATAAGAGGGAAGGCCTGCTCTTGGATTAATCATTGACATAGAAGGGACCTTATGAGGTCATCTAGTCCAACCCCCTGCCACTGGTTAAAAGGGACTGGTTAAAAGGCGGGAAACTAAGGTTAGGAATAAATGGTCAGTTTTCACAATAGAGAGAAGTAAATAGTGATGCCTGTACTGGGACAAGTGCTGTTCAACATAGTCATAAATGATACGCAAGAAGGAGTAAACTAAGAGGTGTGAAAGTCTGCAGATGACTCAGCACTACTCCAAATAATTAAACCCAAAGCCCTCTGTGAAAAGCTACAAAGGGATCTCAGTAAATTAAGGGACTGGAGAATAAAATGGTAGATGAAATTCACTTTGATAAATGAACAGCAATGTACTTTGGAAAACACATTCACAACTCTGCTCCAAAATGATGGAGTCTACCGGCGCATTGCTGGGGCCTGGCACAGAGGGCACATGACCTGAGTCCCAGAGCCAGTGTCCCTAATGGCTGGCAGGCCCCCTGCCTCTTCCAGCCCCGGCCCTAGCTCTGGTCGGGTATCCAGTGCCAGGGCAGCCGTGGTAGCGTCTGACTCTCCTGGCCCAGATCACCTGTGGCAGCCACTGCCTTGCCTGGCCCTGTCCCTAGCTGGGAATCTGAGGCTGGGCTGGCAACAGCAGGAGCCCGGGACCTCAATTCTGGATCAGGGCTGGGAGTGTGGTCCTGGCCCAGGCCCTGGGTCTTCTTCTGGGGCAACGACACTCCTGGGGTCTACATTAGATGTTAATGCTCAAGAAGAATATCTTGGAGTCACTGTGGATAGTTATTGAAAAAATCCATTCAATTTGCGATGACAATCAAAAAAGCTAACAGTATTAGGAATTATTAGAGAAGGGGGGGAAAGTAAGGTAGAAAACATCACAATGTCACTATGTAAATACATGGGATTCCCACACCTAGACCACTATGTGCAGTTCTGGTGAGCCCAGTACAAAAAACATTTGTGAAGGTGCAGAGAAAAAGAATGAAAATGATTAGGGGTAGAGACAACTTCTATATGAGGAGAGATGAAAAAGCCTGGAACTGTTCAGCTTCAAACATAGAGAACTAAAGGGGGATGTGATAGAGATCCATAAAATGATGACTGGTGAGGAGAAAGTGAATACAAAGTCTTATTTACCAATTCACATAATACAAGAATTAGGGCAGGGGTGCCCAAAGTTTTCATACATGGAGCCACAGAGTCTGATTGGTGTGGGCCTGTGGGCCACAAAATTCCTGCTACCTAACCCTGGTCACTAGGGATGGATCCAGATCCCCATTGCCAGATGGATCCAAGTCCTCCCCACCTGTTTACAGCTTCCTGTGGGTCCCCAACCCCTTCCCTAACTCCCCCTGCCCTGCGCCACCAGCTTTCAAGGCTCCCTTACCCCCTTTCCTAATCCCCTCATCCTGCAATGCTGGCTTTCCTGAGTCCCTGACACCTTCCCATATAATGCTGCCAGCTTTCCCGAGTCTAACACCTTCCCTTACACCCCTGCCTTGTGCCACCACTTTCCCTGAGTCCCTGAGTCTATCAGAAGTTGGGACCAGATGGATCACATGAAATCACCTTGCTCTGTTCATTTCTTCTGAGGCACCTGGCACTAGCCACTCTCTGCCACCTTCTGCACCCACCTGCAACTGTGCAAATTAATATGGATAAAAATTGATGGGGAAAAAAACCTCAGCCAACATTGTCAGAATGATTTTTAAAAAGATAAAAGTTGAATTCTGCTGAGCCTGAATGTTTATTGGAACAGCTTTGACAAGTGGGTTTGAGTGGAGGAGAGGGATTAGAAACTGGGGGTCCCAGCTCCCAGGTAAATGCTCAACCATTGGCGGGGGGGGGGGGGGGGCCCCCAACAAGACCCGCACCTCACTCTTCTTTAATACAGGGCTGACTGGAGGAGTTCCCACCTACACGCAGCCAGAACAGCGATGCTGAATGCCAGAGGAGATGGGGGTAAGGGGTTAGGCCACATCCCTTTTCTTGGCATTTCCTATTGGCAGCCACCAAAGCCAACCAACTTGGTGCACTGGCTTTGGTGGACCCTGCTCCACTGGCTGGGCAGTTGCTAGAGAGTTCAGCATTAGAGCACTGAGCCAAAGGCCCTATTGGGAAACTAATCACATTGTCTGGCATAGAACCCAGGCGTCCTGGCTCTTTTACTGCTGTTTAAGCCAATTCACCCCATACCTTTCCCATGGTGTGGTCTAAAAGAGGACCCAGGCATCCTAGCTCCCCAGCCTGTTCACTGATCCAACTTTGTTAGGGTCCTTCTTACCTACCTGCTGGCACCGTGATGTTTGTCAGAGTGACACCACAATTCTCTTGTCCAATGGTGCAGCTCTGCGGGGTGCCTGTGTAGTTGTTTCCTAGTCCACTGCAAACCTCACACTGAAGGCAGAACCCTAGAGAAGGACAGAAAGCATAAGTCACCTGGATTTTTCCCTCCACCATCCCCTTGTTTTCCCCTGAAATTGATCCACACCAGTGGGGGAATCTGGTTTCATTGTCTGCAATGGAACTACAGTCAACTGGTCTCAGCTGAGGATCATATAGAAATTCATTTCATATTGTCTCAAGGTCTTGTTAGTGAAATTCAAGCCTGGTTTCTTCCAAGGTTATCCATGGAGGAAGATCCTCTTTCAAATATTGTCTTGGGTTTTGGCCAGCCCTGAATTTCACCAGTTTTCAGGGATTTCAGCAATGGACATTTCCTGAACTATTTCACTCATTGACATGGGGTATGTCCACACACGCTTCTTGTTTCAAAACAACAGAGGTTGTTTCAAAACAAGAAGTGGCATGTCTACACGACTTACTCCCATTTCGAAACAACGGGTTCTGTTGTTTTGAAATGAGAACCATTGTTTCAAAACGGCTTAAACCCCTTCTGTTTCAAAACAACCCCATTGGGACATGCCGTTTTGAAACAATGGTTGTTTCAAAACGAGTCATTTCGAAACAACCATTGTCCGGACATGTTATTTTGAAACAACGGTTGTTTTCAAATAACCATCTGACCTTCTTCCCAGGGCGCCCAGCACCCTGGGGAACAGGAAGTTCCTGTCAGGGAATGCCTGGCAGGCAACGTGGCCTGAGCCCTGATAAGGCATGGCATTCCCAGCCAGGAACCTCTGCTGGGGGGCGACGCCGGGCCCCTATCTGGACCGCCGAGGAGGTTCACTGCCTCCTCAGGATCTGGCAGAGGCCAGACATCATGTCCCGGTTCCGGGCCTCGCACCAGAACCGGGACATATACTCAGACATTGTGGCAGAAATGTCCGAGGCGGGCCACCCCTGCAGCACAGAACAGGTCTTGAGCAAGGTCAAGTCACTCCAGCAAGACCATGCCTAGACCCGGGAGGCCTGGGACCTCCAGGGGGCAGGGAGCTCCACCACCTGCCCATACTTTGAGGAGCTCCATGCCTTCCTGGGTCCAGAGCCCAGCGGTCTCTCCACTGACACTCTGGACACAGGAGGCCATCGGAGCCCCTCGTTGGGCCCGGAGGCGCCGGGCTCTGATGCGTCCGTTGGGGGGCTTCCAGCTGCAGTGCCACCAGCAGCAGAGGCCACCCCGAGCAGCCTGGACCTCTTTGCCAGTCCGGAGGCACTGAGCAGCCTGGAGGACCAGGGGCCCACCACCATCTCGGCCCCTGGATCCGAGACAGAGCCCAGGACATGTGCCGGACCTCTGGAGCCCTTGTGGGTAAGTATTCCCCTCCCACTGTGGCACACAGGGCTGGGCCTGTCCAGCAGGTCATGGGCAGTGAGGGGGCCAGGGCTGGGCACTGGGGCAGGTAGGGCACAGGGTTGGTGGGTGCAAAGGCGTCCCCTCAGCCACGGGTCCCACAGAGACAGCTGGCACCAGGGTCACAGGCCCCTGTGTGCCTGGGGGTGGTGAACAGGGGCTGGGTGTCAAAGATGCAGCAGGATCTTGGGTGGGATGGGGAGCATATGCAGGCCACACCACTGGCAAGAGACCTTGGGAGACGCCCTAGAGCAAGGCGTGGCTGAGGCCAGCTCACCCTCATGGGCACCACTAGCATGTGTGCCTCCAGGGCACAGTTCCCAGATGTCTGGCAAAAGGAGAACATGGTCCCCTTTTTACTGCCCTGTTCTTCTTTTTATCTTCACATTCTCTGTCTGGCAGGCAATTTAAAATACAGAGTTTGTCAGGCTTTTTACTGTAGGGGTTGAAGGATCCTGGAATGCCATAGAATACTGATTTTGTACAGGAAAGTGTTCCAGGGCCCCCTAAACCCCGACGATTACCACAGCCAGACAACATTTTTGCCGAGGGTCCTCCAATATCCTGTCGGGTACTGTCCTCGCCTCCTTCTGAGGCTTTAGGGGCCGGGAGCCCTATCTCAGGGCAATATCCCATGGGATCCTGGGACCTGCTGACAGTTAGGGCAGAGGTGTGTGCTGCAGACAGGCAAGGTCAACTAGCGGCTGTGCAGGGAAGAAGAGGAAAAACAGCAGTGCAGTGGAAAAGGGGAATAGGTGGCACAGTGGAGAATAAGGGGAAAGGGCAGCAGCAAAGGGGAATGGGTGGAGCAACAGGGAAGAGGGGAGACAGCAGCATTCTGGCAAGGGGAACAGGCGGAAGAGCAGGGAAGAGGGGAAAAGTAAGAGCAGCAGGCGTTTGGAGGTTAGGGAGGGTATCGGAGACTCTGGGGGAAGCCATCAGTGCTGGGTGGAGGAGGTTAGGGACCTTTTGAGCTTTTATTTTCATGCAGCTAATGCAGTGACAGCCATATACCAGCTGCTCAGCTCAAACTACCCAGGGACCCCTCATCAGATGTGGCCAATATCCTGGTTCAGGCTGCCTCACAAGCCACTAATTACTTGCGCTCAGTCTTGGGTCTGATATACTTCCCTGATGCTCCCACCCAGCACTGTACCCTAGTGTCAGGAGAAGCCAGAGTGGGTCCAGGTAACCTTCAAGCAGGATGTGGAAGTGACTTGCTGGCAGGCACAAGCAGACCCACAGACAAAGCCAGCATCTGGGATGGGAAACAAGGGGGAAGCCAAGTGTGTTTATTTCTAGGTCTCACCCTGCTCCGCTCTCCATTATCCTCTTGCCCCTGTCAAGCCTTCCCCTATCTGTCCAGCCAGAGACCATTTGGGGCGGGTTGGGGGGACAGGATCTGCATCTAGCCACCAGCTCAGGTGTAGACACATTATAGCACAATGTGAGCAGACTTGGAGTGAGACCAACAAGGATCAGAAGGGTAAGTGGCCCTGCAGCACAGAGGGTGCTCTTGACCTGAAAGCAGCCCACAGCGTCCTAGCTCTGAGCAGTCCCGTTTGCCCCAATGGACTAAGAACCATGCCAGTGCCCAGCTAGCCAGGTCTACATCTTGAAGTGGGCCATCAGGCTTAGGCAGAAGTTTCTGACAATAGTGCCAGCTCCCCACACAGCTCCGGCACTTGAGGTCAAAAGGGGACCTTGGCTTATTCACACATCACCTATTTTTGCCTCTTTTTTGAGCTCAGAATTGAGGCATCCGCTTATGCACAGATCGAGCTATAACCAAGTACATACAGTTTGTGCATCCTTAGCCCATTCCCTTCCCCACCCCAAGAAATAAAAAACATACCTAGATCTTCACCACTACTGTCTGGCTAGCAAACATACCTTCTCCGTTTCCCCATGCAATGACCAAAGTGTGCCCCACCGGCCAGGGCACCTGGGATGGAGGAGTAGCTGGGCACTCCTTTGAAGGTAAGTGGGGGAGTGTAAGTGACTAAAGTTAATGCTAAGCAAATGGCCTGGCCTGAGCCACAAGTTGCTGTGGTAGTGGGATTACTACAGGCAGGCATAGCTTTCCTGTAAATGACACTGTAATGGGTGTGTTATTGTCCCCTTTCTCTTCTCCCATCTTGCACCAGCTGTGAGAAAGTTAGAAAAAAAGAACACACTCTTCCCCCTCCAGCATAAGATCCTAAAAAAGAATGGTCTTACCCTCTTTCTCCTCCATCCCTCCCTTTCACTAAATAGTCTTACATTAAGCCCATGGGCATCATTAGAGCCTCCTAAACATTACATCTGATAGGTCATCAGCCAAATCCACTCTCCATAATAAATCAGTCATGTGAAAGGCCTCTTCCAAAGGAGCTCCAAACTACAACTCACCTTCTCTTGCTCCTGAGCTGCTTCCTTCCTGGAGTATCAGCTTTGCGGGATCCCCCTACTCCTCACTAGACAGGTTCCTCTGGTGATGATCCAGGTGCATAGTTCATGGGGGAGATCCCATCCAGAGCCTGTGTGCTGTTACCATGACCATCACATGGGAGGCTCTCTCAGCTCCATCCCAGCTCTCCTATGACTTCTGCAGGCCTCAGCCATCTGGCAGAGCCACAGCCAGTGGTCTCCCCCTTCCAATTCTACCTTGCCACTTGTTTCAGCAGTTGCTGCAGGCCATCACTAACTCCCCCTGGGGGGAGGTGAGGGAGAACAGACCAGAACAGAGGACTTAAGTGAGGTACCCCGTATTGCCTGCCTCAACCCCCAAGTCTTCGCACCTTTTTCAAGCCTCCTCAGTCTTTAGAATAGACTAGAATCATAGTGATGGAAGGGACAGATCCAAGGCTTCTTCAGTCCAATCCACTTGGCAAAGTCATTCCCCTTTTTTTCTGAACATTAGCCCTCTGGTGGTCAAAAGACTCTAGTCAGACAACCTCTGTTGATTATAAAAGACAAACTAAACTGGAAGATGCCCCACAAAGCACACTGCTAGGAGGACTGCCTCCATCTCCTTTACCTGACCTCCAACATGCCTCTCTTCCTCCCCAAATACCTTGTTAAGCAGCCTGGTGCACTGTAGGGGAGCAGAGGGAGTATTGGACAAGCTGCCTGGCCCGAGCCACAGGTTACTATGGTTACGGGCTTCTAGGTGCACTCCTTGCTTCCCTAGGCAAAGGAAATTCTAGTTACAATGTGTTACCTGTTCACTCTCCTCTCTTCTTGCAACTGGTGTAAGACCTGGAACGAAAAGAATCCTATCTTTCCTCACCCGTGCAAGATCTTAGAAGGGACCCTGCTCATCAGTCTCTCCTTCCACCACTGCTAGGTGCTTCCTTATGATTTGCTTGGTATTGATGCCGTAAGAAATCAGAGGTCTGAAAGTCAAGCACCTGTGCACCGTAAACTAAAGCTGTAAACAACGGACTGTGGTAGGCAGAATTATAGTCACTCTTACAATATGTATCATATTCACATATATTTTTCCTTACGTTAATGTAACCAAACAAGACTCTTCCCGGATTTGTCATGAATGGAAGCTATTATGTGGTTTTAGGAATAAAATGGATTCTAATGCTGCTCCGTGCCCCACCCCCCTCTGTCATGGCATTGAGGAGTAACAAGCAGCCAATAAAAGGTAATGTTTGACCCAATCTTCCTCTGGGACTCTCTCTTTTACTGTTTTTAACATCTGGCCTCACAAAATGGCTCCTGGGGGATAGAAATGCCTGATCATCACTTCTTGCGAGAGATGTGGGTGATCTGAATGGGACCTTTAAGATACCCCCCCCCCCGGAAGGAGTCTATGTACTGGCTGGTTGGGAAATGGAGGAGGTCCTTATGTGGCTCCCTCTAGGTGACAGCATTCCTGGCTATCCATCTAGGAGTGGGTGGGTGCCTCTCTTGTTTCCAGGCATTCATAGAATAAGAAAAGGTCTATTTTGGTCCCAGCTCTCTTCCACCGCTTCCATGGCTCACATTTTCCCAGCTGTGCTGCCTGTTCCCTTTGGTGCCGCTTTCAGTCGCCATTGCCCCCCTCACATTGCTGCCATGCTGTGCAACCAATTCCTGCCCTTTGCCACTGCACTCTGCAGCCTGTTTCCCTCCTTTCACGGATTGCTGCTGCTTTTTACCTTTTTTCCATGCACCACCACATGTTCCTCTTACTCCTGTGCTCCTGGTTTGCCTCTTGGTCCCTACTGTGCTGCCCATTCCCTCCTTTGCTGCCATGCTGTGCTGCCTGTTGCCTGTCTTTGCTGCTGCACTACTGCTTTTTGCCTTCTTCCCCGCAACACCTCACCTTCCCCATGCCACTGCTGTGCTGGTTTTCCACTTCTTTCCTGCTGCGCTGTATATTCCCCTTTGCTGTCATGCTGTGCTGCCAGTTTCTCCTCCACTTTGTAGCAGTGCTGCATGGCACATTGCCCCCCTTGCTGCTGCGCAGATTTTTTTGTTTGTTCCTCACACTACTTCACATTCCCATTCCCATTCCTGCAGCAATGCTAGTTTTCCCCTTCTTCCCTACTGTGGTGCTCATTGCCCCCCGCCTTACCGCAGCACTGTGCTGCCTGTTCCCTCCTTGTTGCTGCGTTGTGCCGCCTTTCACTCCCTTACTGATGTGCTGTGCCACCCTTCCCCCCTTGCCACATCACTGTACCATCTTTTGCCCCCCTATTTGCCAGGGCATTCTGATGCCTGTTGCCCCCCACCCCCCATTGCTGCTCTGCCATGGCTTTTTGCCTTGTTCCCCACACCACTGCACTGTCTCATTCCCTCAGCAATGTTGGTTTTCCCCTTCTTCCCTACAGTGCCACCCTTTGCCCCACCCATGCTGCTGCGCTACTGCTTTTCGCCATGTTCCCTGCTGTGCTGCCTGTTCCCTTTGCTGCTGAGCTGCCGCTTTTCATCACAACCCTACCAGCCCTTGCTCCCCCTCTGCCCCCCAACAACTGCTGACAGTTTTCCTGGCCTTGCTGGCCACCCACCATCCCCTGGCTGGTCCCTCACTAGCCCTCCACATGGCCACTCCAGATGCCGGGGTCTGCTCCTAACTAGCCCCAGCCCAGCATGACTGCCTGAGATGGCTGCTCCAGCTACACTGGGGCTGTAACCTGGAGCATGCCAAGAGAAACTCCAGAACTCAGTCTGTTTACCATATTCCCCAGTATATAAGGTGAGTGCATGTTTTGAAGCCAATTTTCAGGCACAAATTTTGGCTTACATGTCAGCATACACGGTATATTAAGTAAACCATGAGCAAAATTAAGAGACCTGCTAATAGGATTAGCATTCCCACGCAGTGAGTGACAATGTAACTGAGGGGCCAATGAGTGTCTCTAATCTCATGATCAGGGGCCCCGCTACATGAATCCAAAAACAATCAGCAGGCAATTTAGCTGCCAGTTGGAACACATTGTTTGTCCATAGGACCTGGGTTCCAGAAGTGCTATTTGTCATCACTTGCCTTGGAATTCTCTGACCAGTGGCAGCAGGTGGTCCCAACTTATTGAAGAGGGTTCCAGTAGAGCCTCGGCCCACTTGATTGACATGGTTGGGTGTCTCATCATATTTAACTTGCTGAATAGGTGGTATACTGTTCCAATAGGGAGACTTTCATAGTTGTAGAGAAAAGACCCCCACTCCAACCCCCATCCACTCCCTCCCATCATTCACCCCTGGCCATGAAGTACTGATGATCCCTTCCCACAAATTCTATTTTTTTCTTACCACCCAAGGCCAAGGGAGCACTGGGTGCTGGTTCTTGTCGCCATCCCTCACATATGTTGCCTTCTTCTGTCCATGTTCGTTCCACGTATGGATAGTGTTCTTTGGGCTCAACCCAAAACTCTGTTTGCTCCAAATGTTACTGGTTGCACAGGATCCGGGACCATTCCCCTTTGGACCCTTGCCACAGCTTGAATAGAAAGGGAAGGCAGAGGTATGTGTCATGGGACACATTTATAGGCTATGATCTCTTTGCACCCCTAGGTCATGATCAATGTAGCTTTTCCATTCACTATTGCAATGTAATTGTGTGCTTTGATGCCAATTGTGCCATGCAAGATTCCCTTTTGAATGCTATCAACACACGTTTTTTAAGGTCCCCAAGTGCCTTTCTAAACCCAGGATACCTGCTGCTGCCAGTAAGCCAGTTTAGGAAAGCCATCCAACTTCCCCAAGGGCACCGCATTACTGTTCACTCTGTTTCTAGAGCTCATTAAATTGTCTTCTTTAGTTCCCTCTGACACGTGATTGGTGCCTAGTCTGATGATGCCCGTGAAGTCTAAATATTAGCAATTTCTGAGGTAGAATTTCCCACTTAAGGGTGTTGTTCCCTACTGTGCTTCGGGGTCCCCTCCCAAGATCAGGTTCCTTTGACTGATGGACAGCTGTGACAGAGTGACTGACGGCATAGCCAACCGACTTACTGACAGAGTGAGTGAGTGAGACAGACCCTGTGCAGCCACCTGACTGAGCAACTAAGTGGCCCGCCGACCGACTGACCGACCCATCATGACAAACTTTGTTAAATTAAAGCCAGGCACTGCTATATTTCTGTCGCTTAATATTGCTTCATTTTTGTTTATACCTCTACACTACAATACCATTTTGCATCTTTGGTGACAGACAAGTTGGAATAGAAGCTCCTTATTCCATTTTTCTAATTTTGACCACTTGTGTAGCAATTGATCTAAATGAAATTGGACCTTTATTCCTTGCAGCAGCTACCTATGGTTAATTGTTTAGAAGTAAGACCTTCAGGAAACAGGGTCCATTTGCCTTGAAAATAGCTCTCAAGCCTCTTGGGGAGAGAAATTTTCATAGTTGCCGCTCCTTAATCCCTTATTTAATGTACCTAATTGTTAGAGTTGTGTGCAATATGATTACTAAATTTTATTTATGATCACCTTATTAAATATTATTAAACAAGCCGTGAAAAAGGGAGGGGGGAACCATATCCTTAGCCCCTTGTAACATTTCCACGTCTTAGCTTTCAAAAGTTCCATGACGCCCAACTGTGTAAATTTCCAGAGGGATAGCCATGTTACTCTGCATACAGCAAAAATCAGTGAAAGTCCTGTGGCACCTTATAGACCAGGGGTGGCCAAACTTACGGAACTCAAGACCTGCACAAGTAGATTATTAAACCTTCGAGAGCCACACTGAGACGTATAACCACATATTTTTACCTACTCCAAAATTACTAAGCTTAAAATTCATTGCACACTTTAATTTTATCATAAAAATAGGGCAAATATGGATCCACTAATGTCAGATTCTAATAATTTACTTAAGATTACCATGAAACTAGGCCTATACAGTAAACATTTAGCTATTGCTAATGTTTAACACTACAGGCTTGTGGCAAGTTGTTTTTTTTTTTTTTAAATCTCGGCAGTAACTTGTCAATGCATCAGGTAAAAGCTCTGAGATGCCGATCTCTAAGTATTGCACAAAGTTTTGAATTTCATTGTGGAATATGATGCTTCACAGCAGTGAGTTGTGACAAAAATTGCAAGTAATCTACCTTCAGTTTTCAACTTTTCTCCTTTCTATTTTCATTTCTTAGTATTCCACATCATGTTTAGGACTTGTAAATCATGATTTTATTTTAACAATGAGAAAGCTGCATTAGGGCCTATGAGAAAATCTAAACATGCTATGGCTTCTCTGACCATGTCATGCTTCTCTCCCCCAGCCCCCGTTGCCGCTTCCCTGCCATCTCTTACCACGCTGCTGCTTCTCTGCTCTCCCCAACCATGCCCCACTTCTGCCTCCCGCATCATCCTGGCACCTACCATGCCCCCGCTTCCCTGCCAATATTTCTACCAGTAAACTTGTTCACTAAAATACTCATGGACAATGAAGGCAAAAGGTATGAGGACTCAGACACAATTAATTTTACAATGAAAGTAATAGTGAGGGAAAACACTGCTTTCATCTTAATCCTGTGAAGAGATGCACCTTTTCAACTGTTCAGAATCACAACAGATCAATGAGAATTTATGGGGACAGAAAGTGCAAGATCAGAGCCTGTTTCAGTAAGTGCTTTGGGGTTCATGCACAGAAGATACTATGGAAAAAATCCCATTGAGTTTATTCAGTTTGGGGTCAGGCCCTTTATACATTCTAAACATCAATATTTGGTTTTTATAATACAAAGTAAAATCTTTATCTGTGAGAGATTTTTTCATAAAGTTTACAACATAATTTTCTGTCCTCAGCCCTTCACAACAATTAGTCCCCTTGTTGAATGGGCTCAGATACCCATAGAGTCATTCATCAAGGCTGCACTGAAATATAAATAGATTTTGACTATTGGTATACAACAAAGGAGAATTAATACATGTTGAATGCTATTTAATCAGTAGAAGTATAGTGCTGCTATTGAACTTTGCAGTGAAAGTAAATTATCTTGGTAATTGACTTAGTTATATTAATTAAATTTTTCTTATCAAATAAATGTGCTAGCAGTTCCTTCTGAAAACAGATGACATACCAATGTCTCAGGCACACTTATTCAATGGACTTAAGGATTTCTTTTTTTTTTTTTTTTCTAAAGCCAGTTTTCAGTAGTGGTGGTCTATCTTAAGTCTAAATCATTTTGCATGCTGAAAATGAACCATGATCCATAATAAGTGCTTGTAACATTCTTTAAATAGAGGGTTTTTTTTTAATAACCTTTTGACAGTAGTCAGTGGTTTTGGATGTAACACTTGTGTCAATTTTCAGTCATTTCTGATGATTCTTATTTAATTCTCAAAATAGAAATACAAGAGGAATAATTTGGATTATATTACAATATCAGGAAATGCCAGGTGATTTTTAAAAAAGAAAATTAATTTACAATTGCTTTTCAGGTTTAAATTGCTAATTATCATCACTTATCTGTAGTTCATTGTAGACTTGTATTTGATAAATTTATGTTCCCAGTTTTACAAATATTTACTCAGAAAACAATGTTAAAAAAGAAAAGTATTTAAAAAATCATGCACTGATGTAATTAAAGACTGTATCATTATGCACACAGACAAGGAGGGTAGAATTAATATTGTGGGGGTAAACTGTAGAATCTGGCAGTCACTTGGTATGAGTGCTTCTCTTTACACCTAACTGATGACTTGCCTTTCCCTGCTGGCTCTCCAATGCTGTTCCTCCCTTCTTGGCTCTTAACACGCTGCTTTTTGATGCCAGTGAGGCTTTCTGAATGTTGCCCCTCCCTTCCCCTCCCCGCTCTTACTATGTTGATTTTCCCTGCGGGCTCTCCCAGGGCTGCCCCTCCCACAGCACTGACCACACTGCTGTTTCCTGCAGCTCACACAAGGCTGCTCCTCCACTGACTGCTGTCACCCTGCCGCCGCCTCTCTGCTGTCCCCGACGATCGCCGATTTCTTGGCCCTGGCTCCCGCCCTGCCGCCATTCCCTCCTGTGCTCTCCCGGGAGATGCAATTTTTCTTTTAAGAGCCGCATGTGGCTCGTGAGCCACAGTTTGGCCACGTCTGCTGTAGAATCTGACAGCTACTGAATTTGAGTGCCTGTCCTTCCACCTAACTGAGGAGGTTGCCTTTCCTTGCTGGCTCTCACAATGCTGCCCCTCCCCTTCTGGCTTTTACCATGCTGTTTTTTCCTGCCGGTGAGGCTCTCATGATGCTGCCCCCTCCCCTGCGGGCTCTCACAGCGCTGCCTCTCCCCTCCCCTCCCTGATCTTACCAGTCTGCTTGTTCCCTGCAGGTTCTCCCAGCGCTGCCCCTCCCCAGCTCTGACCACCCTGCTGTCTCCTGCAGCTCTCACCAGGCTGCTCCTCCGCTGCTGGCTCTTCCCATGCCACCATCTCTCTGCTGTCTCCGACGATTGCAAATTTCTCACCTCTGGCTCCTGCCAGGCCGCCCTTCTGTCCTGTGTTCTCCCGGGAACCGCAATCTTTCTTTAAAGAGCCGCAAGCGGCTGGCGAGCCGAAGTTTGGCCATGTCTCTTATAGACTAACAGAGTTTTTCAGGCATAAGCTTTCATCAGCTCCAACCTACTTCATCAGATACAGGAAGTGGAAGCTACAGTTGGGGGTGGGGGTTGTGCGTATAGACACATACCACAATGGAGGAGGGCACATGTTTACAAAGTCAGTTCAGAGAACTGATGAGGCCTACTCACACCAGGTGACCAAAGGGAGACAATGTGCAGAAAGGAATAATCACCTTTGGGATTGTGTGCTATGCATTCCCAGTTGTTATTCAGTCCCAGTCTGATTGCCTCAACTTCCAAATTAGCTGCAGCTCTGCAGTTTTGTGCTGAAGTCTGTCTTTGAAGTTTCTTTGTTGAAGCATGGAAACTTTCAAGTCAGCTCATGGGTGACCATGGAGACTGAAGTGCTGTGCTACTGCTTTATGGATGTTGCCATTTTTGATGACCATTTTGTGTCTGTTTTCACCTTCAATGTGTGGGCAGTCCTGTTTGGCCAAGGTACATGGCAGGGGTGTTGCTGGCAAATGATCGGATGAGCTACATTAGTGGATGCGCAGGTGAATAAGCCAATGATGTTGTGGCTGATGTGGTTAGGCCCTGTGATGTGACACAGGTGTCCAATGTGCGAGCAGAGTTGGCAACAGGGCTTCTTGCAAAGACAGGTTCCTGGATTAGTGTTCTTCTTGTATGGTGTTTGGTTGCTGGTGCTTATTTGCTTCAGGTTGGAGGGTACTCTATGCCAGGGGTACTCAAACTTTTTGCGAGCTGGTCCACATTCAGCCTTCCACCATTGACCAGGGTCCACAAACAACTAGGGTGGGGGTGGGGGGTGAGTGGGAGTGGGGGGGGTGATGTCAGGAGTGGGGGGTGGCAACGCCGGGAGCGGGGGGCGGCGATGCCAGGAGTGGGGGGGCAGTGGGAGTGGGGGGCTGGCGATGCCAGCCGCATGGGGGGCGAGTGGGAGTGGGGGGGTGGCGATGCCAGCTGCGTGGGGGGCGAGTGGGAGTGGGGGGGCGGCGATGCCAGGAGCGTG
>ML682267.1:764714-784001 GCA_007922195.1 Podocnemis expansa
GGGCTGAGCCCGCAGCCCGGGCTGCTCCCCCGACACCGCCAGCGGGTTCGGGGCGCTGGCTGCCCTCCCGACACCGCCGGCGGGTCCGGGGCGCCGGGCTCAGCCGGCAGCCCGGGCTGTTCCCCCGACCCCGCCAGCGGGTTCGGGGCGTGTGCGTCGTGTGAACATGTTTTTTTTTGTTTCGAAACAACGAGGTTGTTTCGAAACAAAAGTGCCGTGTGAACACAGCCTTAGTCTCTAAGGTGCCACAGGACTCCGATTTGGTTTCCCCAACTGTGTACACTTTTTTTTACTTACTGTTTTTAATCGTGTGAGGTTGTTTTAACAGCTACCTTTAACTCTTCTTTCCTTTAATCACTCACTTTTCCATTCAGTTATCCAGAGCTCAGCTTAATTTATCACTTGTTGCTATAGGTTTTATTAGTTAACATCCTTGGTGATTGCAAATGCTCCATTCTCTTAGGGCTGCATTTCCTTAGCTATTCTTTTTATTGACCTGATTCTTAGGCCCTCTTAAGGTGACACATGATGTTTGCAGTCTCTGAACCACCAAGTCTAATCTCTGCAACACCACCAGCTTGGCCTTTGCATTGTCAAAAACGTTACACCACTAAAGGGAATTCAAAGCTCCCTAGATTAACAGTTACAAGATCAAAATTACAAGGTTGCTTGAAATGCAGTTAATGTCATGAAGTCATTTAAACATACAGCATTCCTTACCCTAAGATTCAAAGGCTCCAATCCTTTGTCTTAGCTTGCAGATATTGAGAGCTGGGCAAGGAAGGGGATGATAAATGGAGATGGGGGTAACAGAAGCTTGATTTTTTTTTTTTTTTTTTTTTTTAAGGACATCCACTTGTCCCTTCAGGGCCACATTCACTGTCTGAAGGTAGTTAAATTCTTCCACCTGGCTTTTGACTGATCTTCTACCCAGCACCTCTAGTGAGGAATTGCCGGCGTTCCTCAGTAATGTAGTACAAAGTTGCACCAGCACTTCTAATATGTTTAGTCTACCCTCTCACCCCCACCCCTGTGAGCCATGCAAGTGGTGGGAGAGAGCTGGCACCACAATAGACCTGTTCTTATTGTGTGAATGCTTGGGAACAAGAGAGGATCACACCACTGCTAGATGGATAGCCCGGTGGGCTGTTGACTGGAGGGAGCCGCATAAGGATCCCCTTCATTTCCCAGCCAACTGGTAAAAAGACTCCTTCCTGGAGGGTTACTTTAAAGGTTGCATTTAGATCATCCACATCTCTGGCAGGGAGTGGTGATCAGGCATTTCTCTCCCCCAGGAGCCATTTTGTGAGGCCAGATGTTAAAAAGAGGAAAAGGGGGAGTCCCAGAGGCAGATTGGGTCAAACATTTCCCTTTGTTGGCTGCTTGTTCCTCCTCAATGCCCTGACTGAGGGGGCTGGGGTATGGAGCGGTATTTGAATCCTTTTTTTTTTTTTCCCCCTAAAACCACATAATAGCTTCCATTCATGGAAAAACCCTGGAAGAACCTTGCTTGGTTACATTAACATAACTAAAAAAGTAATGTGCATTTAACACATATTATAAGAGTGACTATAATTCTTCACACCACTTTCAAACCTCTCATTTTTTTGTGGCATCAATGCCAAGCAAATTGTAACAAAACACTTAGCAATGATGGAAGGAGAAGCTGATGAGCGGGGTCCTTTCCAGGATCTTGCATTGGAGAGGGAAAATAGGATTCTTTTAAGTCCAGGTCTTGCACCAGTTGCGAGAAAGGAAGAGAGAGAAGGGATAACTCATTGTAATAGGTTTTCCTTTCCCTGGGCAAGCAAGGAGTGTGCCTAGAAGCCTGTAACCATAATAACCTGTGGCTCGGGCCAGGCAGCTTGTCCAACACTCTCCTTGCTTCCCACCATGCACTAGGCTGCTTAAGAAGGGATTTGGGGAGGGAGAGAGGTGTGTTGGAGGTCTGGTAAAGGAGACGGAGGCAGTCTTTCTGGCAGTGTGTTTTGTGGAGCATCTTCCAGTTTAGTTTGTCTTGCATAATCAACAAAGGCTGTCTGGCTAGGGTCTTTTTGACCACCAGAGGGCTAATGTTCAGAAAAGAGGGGAATTATGTTGCCAAGTGGATTGGACTGAAGAAGCCTTGGATCTAAAGACTGAGGAGGCTTGGCAAAGGTGTGAAGACTCGGGGGGTCAAAGTGGGCAATATGGGGCGCCTCACTTAAGGCCTCTGGTCTGGGCCGTTCTTACTCAACTCCCCCCCCCCCCGGGGGGGAGGTAGTGATGGCCTTCAGGAACTGCTGAAACAAGTGGCAAGGCAGGATTGTCAGACAGCCTGTAGAAGGGGAAAACCACTGGTTGTGACTCCCCAGGCCTGCTGCAGCCTGCTGAAGATATAGGAGGGCTTTCATGGAGCTGAGACCTCCCAAGCGACGGTCAAAGTAACAGCACACAGGCTCTGGATGGGATCTTCCCCATGAGCTATTGGCTTGGATGATCCCCAGGAGGACCTCGTTCTGTGGGAAGTGGGTGCACCCCAATACTGGGACCCTTCAAAGCAGATACTCCAAGAAGGAAGCAGCACAGAAACTAGAGGAGGTGTGTTGTGGTTTGGAACTCCTTTGGAGGAGGCCCTTCACATGAATGAGATTTTTGTGCAGTTGTGTGGCATTCTTTGATTTCTTTTTACTCTTCTCTTTGCTGGAGCTGTTACTGGGTGGTATATTGAGAGCAGGTGAGCTGGTTGAGCAATATTGGAGGGAGGCCAGGGCTTCCCTGATTAGGGAACTAATGAAGGCACAAAGTCAAGAGGGGAGCAGCACTTTTCAGTAGCCTTGGAAAAGGAGAAATGTGCAGGAAGATGGGGTTTTGCATGGAAAGCCCTTTTGGAGCAGAAGGAGGAGGGCCTTCTGAATGGAGGGGGTGTGTATAGTGTGATTCTGTTTTCTGTTTGCTTTCTTTTCAGTTTTCAAGAGTTGTCACTGGGAGGGGTACAGAGAGCAGGTGAGACAACTGAGCATAATTTTGGACATGAGGCTACCTTGACGGGGGAAGGGGGGAGCTATCTAGGTACCAGTACAGGAACTACTGCCAGGACTGCAATGGGGGAGGATGAGAGAGAGGTATGTTGTAGGAGAAGTTAGTAGTCTTTTCGCCACCCTGGGGCTTCTACAGACAGCCAATTAATAAGGCAACAGCATAGGAACTAGTGCCCTTAGAAGAAAATGGGGAGCCCAAGTGGCTGAATGGGTCAGTAGTTACCCTTTATTGCCTGCTTCTTTCTCTCAATGCTCTGAATGAGCAAGAAGGGGTGGTGGGTGGTGGGGGTGGGGGTAACAACACTTCTTTCATCCTTAAAATCGATAAAGCTTTCATGTGTGACAACTCAACAAAGATTTTTTTCTCTGGTTACATGATGCTCAGTGAATGTGGCTCATAACAATGGGGTGAAAATTATTATTCTAACCTGTGTTGCTTGCCAGTGTAGACAATGATGCCCAGGCACTTAATGTTAGAATATTTAGTGAAGAGAAGGAACGGGGGAGAAAGAGGGTAAGACCATTCTCTTCTAGGATCTTATTCAGGAGGGGGAAAACAGCGTTCTTTTTTTCTAACTTTCTCACAGCTGGTGCAAGATGGGAGAAGAGAAAGGGGACAACAACACACCCATTACAGTGTCATTTACAGGAAGGTTATTCCTGCCCGTAGTAATCCCCCCACCGCAGCAAGCTGTGGCTCAGGCCAGGCCACTTCCTCAGCACTAACATTAGTCACTTACACTCCCCCACTTACCTTCAAAGAAGTGCTGAGCTACTCCTTCCCAGATACCCTGGCCAGTGGGGCAAGCCTCGGTCATGCCATGGGGAAACAGAGAAGGTATGTTTGCTAGTCAGACAGTAGTGGTGAAAATCCAGGTATGTTTTTTTTTTGGGGGGGGGGGGTCAGCGGTAGAGAATGGGCTAGGGATGCACAAGCTGTATGTACTTGGATATAGTCCGATCTGTGCATAAGCTGATGCCTGAAGTCTGAGCTCAAAAAAGAAGCAAAAATAAGTGATGCGTGAATAAGCCAAGGTCCCCTTTTGACCTCAAGTGCCGGAGCTGTGTGGGGAGCTGGCACTATTGTCAGAAACTTCTGCCTAAGCCTGATGGCCCACTTCAAGATGTAGACCTGGCTAGCTGGGCACTGGCATGGTTCTTAGTCCATGGGGGCAAATGGGACTGCTCAGAGCTAGGACGCTGTGGGCTGCTTTCAGGTCAAGAGCACCCTCCGTGCTGCAGGGCCACTTACCCTTCTGATCCTTGTTGGTCTCACTCCAAGTTTACTCCCAGTGCTAGGCTCACATTGTGCTATACTGTGTCCACAGCTGGCCTGGTGGCTAGATGCAGATCCTGGTCCCTCAGTCCCCTCCCCCACTCTTGAATGATCTCTGGCTGGGCAGATAGGGGAAGGCTTGACAGTGGCAAGTGGGTAATGGAGAATGGTGCAGGGTGAAACACAGAAAGAAACACACTTGGCCTCCCCCTTGTTTCCCATCCCAAATGCTGGCTTTGTCTGTGGGTCTGCTTGTGCCTGCCAGCAAGTAGCTTCTACCTGCTGCTTGAAAGGTTACCGGGAGCCACCCTGCCCTCTCCTGGCAGTAGAGTACAGTGCTGGGAGGAGCATTAGGGAAGCATATCAGACTCAAGACTGAGCGCAAATAATTAGTGGCTTGTGAGGCAGCCTGGACCAGGATATTGGCCACATCTGATGAGGGGTCCCTGGGTAGGATGAGCT
This sequence comes from Podocnemis expansa, assembly GCA_007922195.1. Classification (NCBI taxonomy): domain Eukaryota; kingdom Metazoa; phylum Chordata; order Testudines; family Podocnemididae; genus Podocnemis; species Podocnemis expansa. Next base: position 769,473 of record ML682267.1, read on the forward strand.
GAGCAACTGATATATGGCTGTCACTGCATCAGCTGCATGAAAATAAAAGCTCAAAAGGTCTCTAACCTCCTCCACCCAGCACTGATGGCTTCCCCCAGAGTTCCTGACACCCTCCCTAACCTCCAAACGCCTGCTGCTCTTGCTCTTCCCCTCTTCCCTGCTGTGCTGCCCATTTGCATTGCTGTCACCCATTCCCCTTATTCTCCACGGTGCCGCCTATTCCCCTTTGCCACTGCACTGCTGTTTTTCCTCTTGTTCCCTGCACTGCTGCCAGTTGCCCTTGCCGCTGCCCTGCTAGTTTTCCCCTTGTTCCCTACTGTCGCCCGTTTCCATGCCCTCTGCCACTGTGCTGCTGCTTTTTGCTTTGTTCCCTGCACCACCTCACGTACCCCTTGCTGCCACAGTGTGCCACCCATTGCCTCCCTATTTGTCATGGCACTATGATGCTCATTGCCCCCCTTGGTGCTCTGTGGTGGCTTTTTGCCTTGTTCACCATAGCAATCCATGTTCCTGTTCCTGACGCACTCTTGGTTTATCACTTGTTGCTTACTGTGCTGCCCACTGCCCCACTTTGCCGCCGCCCCCGCCCTTTGCCGCCACGCTGCCTGTTGTTTCCCCCCACCCTTTGCTGCCGTGCAGTTGCTTTGTGCATGGTTTGCCACACCACCACACATTCCCCTTGCCACCGTCCTGTTGGTTTTCCCCTTTTTCCCTACTGTGCTGCCTGTTCCCTTTGCTGTTGCGCTCTGCCGCTGTTGCCCCCCCCCCCCGCTGCCATGCTGTGCAGCCCTTTCCTGCTCTTTGCCAGTGCACTCTGCAGCCCGTTTCCCTCCTTTCACGGATTGCTGCTGCTTTTTACCTTTTTCCACGTACCACCACATGTTCCTCTTACTCCTGTGCTCCTGGTTTGCCTCTTGGTCCCTCCTGTGCTGCCCATTCCCTCCTTTGCCACTGTGGTGTGCTGCCTGTTGCCTGTCTTTGCTGCTGCACTACTGCTTTTTGCCTTCTTTCCACAACACCTCACCTTCCCAATGCCACTGCCTTGCTGGTTTTCCTCTTCTTTCCTGCTGTATTGTACATTCACCTTTCCTGCCATGCTGTGCTGGCAGTTGCCCCCCGCCCCTTGTAGCGGTACTGCATTGCCTGTTGCCCATTGCCCCCCTTGCCGCTGTGCAGATTTTTTTTGCTGTTCCTATTCCCGCAGCAATGCTAGTTTTCTCTTTCTTCCCTACTGTGCTGCTCATTGCCCTCCCTCCAATTGCTGCTGCACTGTGCTGCCTGATCCCTCCTTGTTGCCGTGTTGTGCCACCTTTCACTCTCTTCCTGCTGTGCTGTGCCACTCTTTCTCCCTTGCCACCACACTGTACCATCTGTTGCCCCCCATTTGCCGTGGCGCTTTGATGCCCGTTGCCCCCCACATTGCTGCTTTGCCATGGCTTTTTTCCTTGTTTCCCATACCACTGCACTTTCCCATATCCTCAGCAGTGCTGGTTATCCCCTTTTTCCCTAAAGTGCTACCCGTTGCCCCATCCTCTCTGCCACGCTACTACTTTTCACAATGTTCCCCTCTGTGCCGCCTGCTCCCTTTGTTGGTGAGCTGCCTCTTTTCTTCACAACTCTACCGGCCCTTGCTCCCTCACCCCCCACCAACGACTACTGAAAGTTTCCCAGCCTTGCTGGCTACCCACCATCCCCTGGCTGACCCCCTCACTACACCCCTACCTGGCCACTCCAGATGCCAGGGTCCCCTCCTAACTAGCCCCAGCCCACCATGACTGCCTGCGATGGCTGCCCTGGTTACACTGGGGCTGCAACCTGGAGCATGCCCAGTGAAACTCCTGAATTGGGGCCATTTACAGTATTGACCAGCATATAAGGTGAGTGCATGTTTTGAAGCCAATTTTCAGGCACAAAATCTCAGCTTACATGTCAGTGTATGCAGTACATTAAGTATGCCATGAGCCAAATTAAGAGACCTGCTAATAGGATTAGCATTCGCACACAGTGAGCGCCAATGTGACTGAGGGGCCAATAAGTGTCTCTGAATCTCATATTTAGGGGCCCAGCTACATGAGCCCAAACAGCAGGCAAATTAGCTGCCAGTTGGAATACATTTTTTTCCGGAGGGCCTGGGTTCCAGAAGTGCTATTTGTCATCACTTGCCTTGGAATTCTCTGAACAGTGGCGGCAGGTGGTCCCAACTTACTGAAGAGGGTTTCAGTAGGGCCTTGGCCCAGTTGATTGACATGGTTGGGTGTCTCATCATATTTAAGTTGCTGAATAGGTGATATACTGTTCCAATAGTTAGACTTTCATAGTTGCAGAGAAAAGACCCCCCGTCCAACTCCCATCCACTGCAGACTCCTCCCATCATTCATCCCCTGGCCATGAAGTACTGATGATCCCTTCCCGCAAATTCTATTTTTCTCTTACCACCCAAGGCTCAGGGTGCACGGGGGTATACACTGCTGGGGTGCTGGTTCTTGTCACCATCCCTCACATATGTTGCCTTCTCCTGTCCATGTTCCTTCCGTGTATGGATAATACTTTGGGGGCTCGATGCAAAGCTATGTCTGGTCCAAATGTTACCTGTCGCACAGTATCGGGACTATTCCTTTTGGACCCTTGCCAAAACTTGAATAGAGAGGGATCACAGAGGTGTGCATCATGGGACAGATTTCTAGGCTACAATCTCTTTGCGCCCCTAGGTCATGACCAAAGTAGTTTTTCTGTTGACTATTGCAATGTAAATGTAAGCTTTGATGCCAATTTTGCCATGCAAGATTCCCTTTTGAATGCCATCAACACAAGTTTTTAAGGTCCCCAAGTGCCTTTTTAAAGCCAGGATACCCGCTGCTGCCAGTAGTCCAGCTTAGGAAAGCCCTGAGAGCACGGCATTACTGTTCACTCTGTTTCTGGAGCACGTCAAATTGTCTTCTTTAGTTCTTTCTGACACGTGATTGGTGCCTAATTTGATGATGCCCATGAGTTCTAGGCTAAATGTTAGCTTTTTTTCTGGTAGAATTTCCCACTTAAGTGTGTTGTTCCCTAATGTGCTTCTGGCTTCCCCTCCCAAAATCAGGTTCCTTTGACTGACTGGACTGCCGTGACAGAGTGACTGACAGCGTAGCAAACCGACTTACCGACAGAGTGAGTGAGTGAGACAGACCCAGTGTAGCCACCTGACTGAGCAACTAAGTGGGCGGCCGACCGATTGACCACCCAGCGAGACAGACTGACTTGTTAATTTAAAGCCAGGCATTGCTAGATTTCTGTGTCACTTAATATTGCTTTATTTTTGTTTATACCTCTACACTACAATACCATTTTGCATCTTTGGTGACAGACAAGTTAGAATAGAAGCTCCTTATTCCCTTTTTCTAATTTTGACCATTTGTTTAGTAATTGATCTAAATGGCTGTGTTCACACACAGGCGTTATTTCAATACAAGTTGTGTTGAAACACCTTGTATAGAAATAATGCATTATCGTGAAATAACTTAACTCGAATTAACAGTTTGTTAATTTGAATTAAGGAAAAAAGCAGGAAACGAAATAGCATGTTCACACTGTGAACATGTTATTTCCTTACCTGCTTCAGGGGGCTGCAGCCCCCTGGGGGTGAGCCACTGCTGCAGCTCACCCTGCATCCCCAGAAAGGGGGCTGCAGCCCCCGGCAGGGGGGTGAGCCACTGTGGGGCAGCTCGAGCCCACCACTCAAGCTGACCCCAAACCCTGCCATGGGGTCAGGGGCGTGGGGCTGCAGCCCGCCGCCCGAGCTGCCCCAAACCCTGCTGCGTACCGCAAAAATCAAGGGAAGTCCTGCGGCACCTTACAGAGCTATAGGCTGTGTTCACACAGCAGTCTTATTTTGAAACAACAGGTTCCATTGTTTCAAAACAACATTGTTTCGAAACAACAGGTTCCATTGTTTTGAAACAATGGTGTCATTTCAAAACAACTTAAACCCCATGTGGTGACGAAACAATGTTGTTTTAAAACGAGTTGTTTTGAAACAAGCTCCTTGGAACAATTTGTTTCTAAACAACCATCTGACCTTCCTCCCAGGGTGCTCAGCACCCCGGGGAACAGGAAGTTCCTGCCTGGGCGTGCCTGGCAGGCAAAGTGGCTATAGCCAGACAGCCACATGGCATCCCAGGTAGGGACCTCTGCTGGGGGGTGATGCAGGGCCCCTATATGGACACTTGATGAGATCCGCTGCCTCCTGGGTGTCTACGAGCAGCCAGACATCATGTCCCGGTTCCGGTCCTCACACCGGAACCGGGACATCTACGCGGACATTGCCGCAGTGATGTCTGAGGTGGGCCATCCTTGGACCCTGGAGCAGGTTTGGAGCAAAGTGAAATCGCTCCGGCAGGAGCATGCCCGGACCCAGGAGGCCCAGGAGCTTCAGGTAGCAGGCAGCTCCACCACTTGCCTCTACTTTGAGGAGCTCCATGCTTTCCTGGGTCCAGAGCCCAGCGGTCACTCTGCTGAGGCTCTGGACACAGGAGGCCATTGGAGCCCCTCGTCAGGCCCAGATGCCCCAGGCTCCGACGTCTCCATCGGGGGGCCTCCGGCCACACCACCAGCACCTGCAGTGGAGGCCACCCCCAGCAGCCCAGACATCTTCGCTGGGCGGCCATGTTGCCACACCTCCCATGGTGCCCTGCCCCTGAAGCGACATAGCATGCTCACAGTGTGAACATGCTATTTTGTTTCCTGCTTTTTTCCTTAATTCAAATTAACTTTTTGTTATTTCAAAATAAGTTACTTTGATATAAGGCATTATTTCGATACAAGTTGTTTCAGAACAACTTGTATTAAAATAACCCTCCATGTGTGAACGTAGCCATACAGGCATAAGCTTTTGTCAGCTCCAACCCACTTCATCAGCTGCAGGAAGTGGAAACACTAATGGTGGGGTGTAGATACATGCCGGGATGGAGGAGGGCAAGTGCTGGCAAAGTCAGTTCAGAGAGGCTATGGTGTGAGTTAGGCCCCAGGTGATCAAATGGAGACAATGTGCGAACAGGGATAATCACCTTCGGGAATGTGTTCTGTGCATTCCAAGTTGTTATTCAGTCCAAGTCTGACTGTCTCAGCTTCCAAATTAGCTGCAGCTATTCAGTTTTCTGCTGAAGTCTGTCTTTGAAGTTTCTTTGCCAAAGTATGACAATTTTCAAGTCCTGCTTCCGGGTGTCCATGGAGACTGAAGTGCTCTGCTTTATGGATGTTGCCATTTTTGACGACCATTTTGTGTCTGTGTTCTCCTTTAATGTGCAGACAGTCCTGTTTCGACAAGGTACATGGCAGGGCGTGTTGCTGGCAAATGATCGGATGTGCTGCGTTAGTGGATGTACAGGTGAATAAGCCACTGATGGTGTGGCAGATGTGGTTAGGCCCTGTGACGGTGACACTGGAGTCTGATGTGCAAGCAGAGTTGGCAATGGGGTTTGCTGCAAGGACAGGCTACTGGATTAGTGTTCTTGCTGTACGGTGTTCAGTTGCTGGTGCTTATTTGCTTCAGGTTGGAGGGCACTCTGTGCACAAAGACGGGCCTGCCACCCAAGGCTTAAGAGAGTGAAGGATCATCTTCTAGGATACGTTGCAAATTTTGTTGATGTGTTGGAGAGATTTTAGCTGATGGCTGTTGATGGTGATCAGTAGTGTTCTCTTGATTTTTCTTTGCCAGGTCTGTTGTGGACTAGGTGGCTCGTGGGTAAATGTCTGTCTGTATCAGTTTGTTTTTCACTACTGCAGGTGGACACTGTAGTTTTTGGAATGCTTGATAGAGATCTTCTAGGTGTTTGTCTCTATCTGTGGGATCAGAGCAGATCCGGTTGTACTTGGAATGGCTAGCATATTTCAAAAGGTGATTATTCCTGTTAACAGATTGTCACTCTTTGATCAACTGCTGTGAATAGGCCCCATCTGCTCTCTGAACTGACTTTGCCAGCACTTGCCCTCCCCTGTCCTTCGTGTGTCTTTATGTATCAGCTGTAGTTTCCACTTCATGCACCTGACAAAGTGGTTCGGACCTCAGGAAAGCTTATGCCCGAGGAAATCTGTTAGTCTCTAAGGTGCCACAGGACTATGATTTGGTTTTCCCAACTGTGTCAACTTTTTTACTTTGTGTGATCTTGTTTTAACAGCTACCTTTTAACCAGGGACATTGCTGGTGCCGGGTACATGGGGCACATGCTCCAAATCCCAGTGCCAGTGCTCTGGGTCTGGCGGGGCCCACCTCTCCTGGTCTCTGGGCCAATCAGGCTGGAGATCCGGCCCCCGCCCCCCACCACCATGGCAGCCCTGTCCCTAGCCGGGGATCCAGGGCTCAGCCACCCGTGGCTATGGAGGTTGCTCCTGGCCCCGTTCCCAGCCACTGATCTGAAGTCTGGCCTTCCACAGCTGCAGCAGACCCATCTCCAGCGAGGGATCCAGGGCCTGGCCGCCTGCAGCCATGGCAGCCCTGTCCCCGCCTGGGGATCCGGGGCTCGGCCACTCATGGTCCCATCCCAAGCTGGGGACGTGGCCTGAGGCCAGAGGCGTGGCTTCCTGACTGAGGGCGTGGCCTAGGCCAGTGCCCTAGGTGATTCCCCAGGGCAGTGATGCCCCTGCTTTTAGCTCTTCTTTCCTTTCAATCACTCACTTTTCCATTCAGTTATCCAGAGCTCAGCTTAATTTATCATCACTTGTTGCAATAGGTTTTAATAGTTAACTTCCTTTGTGATTACAAATCCTCCATTCTCTTAGGGCTGCGTTTCCTTAGCTACTCTTTTAATTGACCTGAGTCTTAGGCCCTCTTAAGGTGACACGATGTTTGCAGTCTCTGAATCACCAAGTCTAATCTCTGCAACACCACCACTTTAGCCTTTGCTTTGTCAAAAACTTTACACCTCTAAAGGGTATTCAAAGCTGCCTCCATTAACAGTTGGAAGATCAAAATTACAAAGTTGTTTGAAATGCAGTTAATGTCACGAAGTCATTTAAACATACAGCATTCCTTACCCTTAGATGTGAAGGCTCCACTGCGTTGTCTTAACTTGCTGATATTGAGAGCTGGGCAAGGAAGGGGATGATAAATGGAGATGGGGTAACAGAAGCTTGATTTTTATATCTTTTTAAGAACATCCACTTGAGCCTTCAGGGCCACATTCTCTGTCTGAAGGCAATTAAACTCTGCCACCTGGGTTTGATTGATCTGCTATCCAGCCCCCTATAGTGAGGAATTGTCACCGTTCCTCAGTAATGTGGTACGAAGTTGCACCAGCACTTCTAATATGTTTAGTCTACCATCTCACTCCCACCGCTATGAGCCATGCAAGTGGTGGGAGAGAGATGGCACCAAAATAGACCTTTTTTTCTTGTGTGAATGCCTGGGAACAAGAGAGAACCACACCCACTCCTAGATGGATAGTCAGGCATGCTGTCACCTAGAGGGAGCCACATAAGGACCCCCTTGATTTCCCTAACAAGTGGTAAAAAGACTCTTTCCTGGGGGGTTATCTTAAAGGTCACATTTTGATCATCCACATGTCCGGCAAGAAGTGGTGATCAGGCATTTCTCCCCCCCAGGAGCCATTTTGTGAGGCCAGAAGTTAAAAAAAGGAAAAGAGAGAGTCCCAGAGGCAGACTGGGTCAAACATTACCCTTTATTGGCTGCTTGTTCCTCCTCAATGCCCTGACTGAGAAGAGTGGGGCATGGGGCAGTATTAGAATCCTTTTTATTCCTAAAACCACGTAATAGCTTCCATTCATGAAAAATCCTGAAAGAGCTTTGTTTGATTACATCAACATAACTAAAAAATGAATATGAATGTAATACATATTGTAGGAGTGACTATAATTCTGCTCACCACAGTTTGTTGTTCACAGCTTTAGTCCATGGTGCACAGGTGCTTGACTTTCAAACCTCTGATTTCCTGTGGCATCAATCCCAAGCAAATCGTAATGAAGCACTTAGCAATGGTGGAAGCAGAGACTGATGAGCCGGCTCCCCTCCAGGATCTTGCATTGCAGAGGGAAGATAGGATTCTTTTACTTCCTGATCTAGCACCAGTGATGAGAAGGGATAACACAATGTAACAGACTTTCCTTTCCCTGGGGAAGCAAGGAGTACACCTACAAGCCTGTAACCATAGTAATCTGTGGCTCAGGCCAGGCAGCTTATCAAGCACCCTCGCTTCCCTACCATGCACAAGGCTGCTTAACAAAGGATTTCAGGAGGTGAAGAGGCATGTTGGAGGTCTGGTAGAGGAGATGGAGGCAATCCTTCTGGCAGCGTGTTTTGTGGAACATCTTCTGGTTTAGTTTGTCTCTTATAATCAACAAAGGCTGTCTGGCTAGGGTCTTTTGGACCACTAGAGGGCTAATGTTCAGAAAAGAGGGGAATTATTTTGCCAAGTGGATTGGACTGTAGAAGCCTTGGATCTAACGACTGAGAAAGCTTAGGAAAGGTGTGAAGATTTGGGGTTGAAGTGGACAATACGGCCATCTCACTTAGGGCTTCTAGTCTGGGCTGCTCTCCCTCCCCTCCCCTCCGGGGGGGAGATTGTGGTAGACTGCAGGAACTGCTGAAACAAGTGGCAAGGCAGGATTGTCCAACAACCTGTAGAAGGGGGAGACTACTGGCTGTGGCTCTGCTGGACCTCTGCGGGCTGCAGACAATCTAGGAGTGCTGGGATGTGTTATGAGATTTGTATGAGACCACAAACTTGTGAGCATAAGTGACTCCATCTTAGCACTGTTCCCTTAATATTATGTTAACCTCTAGCCTGACTAACAAAAGTATAAAGCCCCTCACATCCTTGAACAGTCTATAAGCAGGAGATTAGGGAAACTGCACCAGTCTCGAGGTCACCTATTAATCAACAATTTCTCTTGTTTATTACATTCCCAGGCTCCGAGGAGCCAGCCTGACCTTCTTTACTAATTCTCCTATCTTATATGAATATGTATGAAAACTATCCCTATATGGTACTAATAAATGTATTAATCTTGTTTACCTTGAATATATTAACCATTTTTAGATTTCCTTGAATTAAGTTGTTGTACCTGGGTATAAAAGTCTTTTAGCACCGGTCCTCCGGGGCCGGCCGCACTCAGTAGCTCTGAGTGTCAATAAACTGGTGATTCTTCCTCCTGTTGTCCGGCTCCATCATTGACCAGAGCAGAGAACGAGCTTTTCTCTCAACAGATGGAGCTGAGAAGGACTCCCAAGTGTTGGTCAAAGTAACTGGACACAGGCTGTGGATGGGATCTTCACCATAAACTATTCAGTTGGACGATCCCCAGGAGGAACCTGTTCGGTGGGAAGTGGGTGCACCCCATCACTAGGACCCCTCAAAGCAGATACTCCAAGAAGGAAGCAGCATGGGAGCAAAAGGAGGTGAGTTGTGGTTTGGAACTCCTTTTGGAGGAGGCCCTTCACATGAATGAGTTTTGTGCAGATGAGTGACATTTTTGATTTCTTTTTACTCTTCTCTTTGCTGGAGCTGTTAGTGGCAGCTATATTGAGAGCAGTTGAGCATTATTGGGGGGGGGGGCAGGGCTTCCCTGATTAGGAGACTAATGAAGGCACAAAGTCAAGAGGGGGGGCAGCACTTTTCAGTAGTCCTGGAACAGAAGAAATGTGCAAGAAGAGGGGGATTTGTGTGGGAGGCCCTTTGGAGCAGGAGGAGGAGGACCTTAGGAATGGAAGGGGTGTGTATAGTGTGATTCTGTTTTCTGTTTGCTTTGTTTTCATTTCAGTTTTCAAGAGTTGTCACTGGGAGGGGTACAGAGAACAGATGAGACAACTGAGCATGATTTTAGACTTCAGGCTTCCCGGATGGGGGTAGGGGGGAGCTATCTAGGTATCAGCTCAGGAACTAGTGCCCAGGGCTGGGAATGGGGGAGGTTGAGAGAGGTATGTTGAAGGAGAAATTAGTGGTCTTCTGGCCACCTTGGGGCTTCTACAGACAACCAATCAAAAAGGCAACAGCACAGAAACTATCTCCCCTTAGAAGAAAAGGGGGAACCCCAGTGGCTGAACAGGTCAGTAGTTACCCTTTATTGCCTGCTTCTTTCTCTCAGTGCTCTGAATGAGCAAGGAGAGGGGTGGGAACTACAAACTGTTCTTGAGAAAATTTAGGCTTGAAATTAGACACAGATTCCTCACCATCAGAGGAGTAATGTTCTGGAACAGTCTACCAAAGGAAGCTGTGGGGGCAAAAACCTTAGGTGCCTTCAAAACTGAGCTTGATAAATTTATGGAGGGAATGATATGATGTACAATGTACTTGGCCATTTTCTGTCTTTTACTACTGGTGATGGGTATAATGGTGACCTGGGAAGGGGCATTAAATGTAGTGGGTTCTGAGTTATTACAGAGAAGTTCTTCTTGACTGGCTGTTGTGGACCTGCCCTCATGCTCAGGGTTTAACTGATGGCCATATTTGGGGTCGGGAAGGAATTTTCCCCCAGGGCAGGTTGGCTTGGGCGCTGTTTTTTTTTTGTTTGTTTTGTTTTTGTTTTGCCTTCCTCTGTAGAATTGGGCATGGCTAACTTACTGGTTAATTCTCTGTATTAAAGTCTTTAAATCATGATTTGAGGACTTTAATAGCTGAGTTAGGGGTTTGAGGTTCATTGTAGGAGTGGGTTGGTGAGGTTTTATGGCCTGCACTGTGCAGGAGGACAGACTAGATGCTCGTATTAGTCCCTTCTTACCTTATAGTCTCTACAAGTCTATGACCTCAGGTGCCAGAGCTGTGTGGGGAGCTGGCACCATTGTCGGGGACTTCTGCCTAAGCCTGCTGGCCGAGGTCAAGATGCAGACCTGGCTAGCTGGGGGCTGGCATGGTTCTTAATCCATGGGTGCAAAGGGGGCTCAGAGCCATGGCCATGTGGGCATCTTTGAGGTCAAGAGCACACTCTGTGCTGCAGGGCCACTTACCCTTCTGATCCTTGTTGGACTCACTCCAGGTTTACTTCCAGTGCTAGGCTAACACTGTGCTATCCTGTGCCCACAGCTGGGCTGGATGCCAGCTGTGGCTCCTGCCCCCCCCCCCGAATGATCTCTGGCTGGGCAGATAGGGGAAGGCTTGACAGTTGCAAGCAGGTAATGGAGGGTGGTGCAGGGTGAGACCTAGAAAGGAACACAATTGGCCTCCCCCTTCATTCCCATCCCAAATGCTGGCATTGTCTGTGGGTCTGCTGTAACTGCCAGCAAGTCATTTCCACGTGCTGCTTGAAAGACTACCCAGAGCCACCCCTGGCCTCTGCTGGCACTAGGGTACAGTGCTGGGGGGAGCATCAGGGAAGTGTATCAGACCCAAGACTGAGAGGAAATAATTAGTGGCTTGTGAGTCCAGCCTGGACCAGGGTATTGGCCTGGTCTGATGAGGGCACCCAGGGTGGGGTGAGCTGAGCAGCTGATATATGGCTGTCACTGCAGCAGCTCCATGAAAATGAAAGCTCAACAAAGCCCCTAACCACCTCCACCCAGGGCCGATGGCTTCTCCCAGAGTTCCTGACACCCTCCCTAACCTCCAAATATCTGTTGCTTTTGCTTTGCCCCTCTCCCCTGTCGTGCCACCCATTTCCCTTTGCTGCGGCCTCTTCCCCTTATTCTCCACTGTGCCACCTGTTCCCCTTTGCCACTGCCCTGCTGGTTTTTGCCTTGTTCCCTACTGTGCTGGCTGTTCTCCACGCCCCCCTTGCCACCACACTGCTGATTTTGCCTTGTTCCACACACCACCAGAAATTCTTGCCGCCGTGCTGCTGGTTTTCTCCTTGTTCCCTACTGTGCCATCCGTTGCCCTGTTTGCTGCCACATTGCTGCTTTTTGTCTTGTTCCCTGCACCACTTCACATACCCCTTTCTGCCACAGTGTGCCGCGTGTTGTCCCCCCATTTGCTGCTGGGCTCTGTCACCCATTGCCTCCGCATTTGCCATAGCACTGTGATGTCTGTTGCCCCCCCCCTTGCTACCGCACTGTGCCACCCTTTGCGCCCTCTTGCTGCAGTGCTGTGCCACCCATTGCCCCCCAATGCTGCACAGCAGCTGCCTTTTGACTTCTTCACCATACAACTCGATGTTCCCATTCCTGCCGCATTCTTTATCACTTGTTCCCTACTGTGCTGCCCATTGCCCTCCGCCGTGCTCTGCCAACCGTCCCCCCCCCCTTTGCCGCTGTGTGGCTGCTTTGTGCCTTGTTTGCAGCACCACCACATGTTCCTCTTGCCACTGCCCTACTGGTTTTCCCCTTTTTGGTACCATGCTGTGCCACCGTTGGCTCCTCTTTGGCTCCACATTGTGTTGCCCTCAGCCCCCCTTTAGTGCTGTGCTGCTGCTTTTTACCTTTTTCCATGCACTACCTCATGTTCCTCTTGGTCCTGTGCTGCTGGTTTTCCCCTTGTTCCCTGCTGTGCTGCCCATTTCCACCCTTCACCACAGTGCTGTGCCAGCTGTTGCCCCCATTTGCTGCCACGTTACTGCTTGTTGTCTGGAACCCATCACGTTCCCCTTGCTGCTGATGTGCTGGTTTTCCACTTCTTCCCTGCTGCACTGTACATTCCCCTTTGCTGTCATTCTGTGCCGCCCGTTTCACCCCCCCCCCTTGCTGCTGCACTGTGCTGCACGTTGCCACCTCATTCACAACGGCACTGCAATGACTGTGCCCCCCCCCCATTGCTGCTCTGCAGCGGCCTTTTTCCTTGTTCACCACACCACTGTACATTCCCATTCCTGCAGCAATCCTGGTTTTCCCCTTCTTCCCTACTCAGCTGCCATGCTGTGCCACCCGTTGTGACCCCCATTGCTGCTCTGTGCCCTACCTGTGCACGGGGTCAGTGATTGGGGCTCAAAGGTTACTTACATCAAGCCCTGGGAGGACGCTGGCATATCGTAGCAGTGCGGTGCTGCTCCTTATGGCGTTGGCTCTCTCCATGTTGTTCCTTGAGCTGATCCAGATGTTCATGTGCTGTGGGAGAAAGAGGTGGGTTATGTGGACAGAGTAGGTGCACGTCAGCATCCCCTTCACACACAGCTGTGCAGAGTTGGGCTAGGAGGCCCAATCCATGTATGTCCTTGGAAGGAGCACAGCACAGCCTGGCCCTGCCAGCCCTGTCCAAGGTGGCCTCCATGGGTCTTTGCAGTCCCACAGAGTGTGAGAGTGCAATTCTCACCACCCCCCTGCCAAAATCCAGCCACACCACACTCACGTCCAGTGTGTGCTGGAGATTGTTAAAGTTGAGGGATGCTCCTAGCAGACTGCTGAGCATCACGTCCAGCTTGTCCTCCAACGTTTTGTGCAGAACCTGCAAAGGCAAGTGAGAGTGGGGGTTCAGCAGGCATAAGAGAATGGAAGTCCCCTGCCACAGAGTGAGTGGGGTGGTTCTATGGGGAGGGACTGAGGCACAGCAGGGCAGGGAACAACCAAGCTGATATGGGTGGGAGCTGACTTCCAAGCAGAATCCAAGTTCTAGGCAGAGAACGAAGAAGGAAGGAAGGAGGGAATCTCCCATGGAGGAAGGGAAACTCCAGGTGTGTAATTACCCACAGTCTGTTCCCATCTCCTCTCCCCACTCCCATCCCAAGAGCTCCAGCAAATGGAGAGAGGAGGCACTCCACTCCACTCCTGGACTAGCATGGAGGACCCAGAATAGGAGCTACCTGGATGTAGGGATCCTTCACCGTGTTCATGGAGAATATACGGGACATGACAGCTCGCAGCAGGCGCGATTCCATGTTTCTCTCCATTGCTGGACGCAGTTTGCTGGGAGCGTAGAGAAGCTGGCAATAGACTTTCCAGCACGGATAGGACGGGCACTGATATGGGCATGAAACTGAGAGGCACTGGACACCATGTGGGAAGGAGGGAAACTGGGCACCAGGCAGGACAGGGACCTGGCTTAGGTCACCCAGCCAGTCAGTGCAAGCCTGGGACAGATATTGTGCTTCAACGATCTCCGAGGGGCCTGCCACCCTCCCAATACCTCTGTTGGTATACCATCTCCCTGAGCCAGTGCAGCCCTGTACTCTTGACATCCCATGCCAGCCACGAGGGAGGGACCTTCCTAGCCAAGGGAGTGAACTGCCACATCTGGAAGACACTCAGGGGCTGTAGAGGCTGGGTGAACTGGGCAGGGCCCTGGTACCTGAGATTGGCCATGGCAACCAAGGAGCAGGAGAGGACGGAACTAGGCCCTGAGTCCAAAGGGAGCGCCTCCAGCAGCTCCTGAGAGATTCCGAGGAGACAATGCCACATGTGAGATTCAGGCTCAGAGACAAGTCGACCAAGTGCCCTGACACCGTCAGTGGATTCCCACACCAAAGCTGGTCCCCGCCCTCTCGATTCGTCTGTTTCTCTCAAGCTTCCCCTCCACCCTCTGCACTTCCCACTTCTCACAAACTCCACTCAGCAGCCTCCCAGCCCCACTGTTCCCCACTGGGCCTTAGCGATTCCATCCAGGATTTGCCTTCTCCCGCTGTCCAGTTTTCAGCCCCTGGGCTTCTGCTTCTCACTGCTCTGCCCCCAACCCTCTG
>VOCP01029627.1:0-14522 GCA_007922195.1 Podocnemis expansa
AGATTTATTTACCACATGAGCTTTCCTGGGAGAAAGTCCCATTTTGTCAGATGCTTTGAAGACGGGGGAACTTGGAGAGTGGGAGGAAAATAAACGCAGGGGATTGTAAGCCATGGGACCAGGTCACACTGTGACAGCAAAATCAAAGCAATTGTTAAGCCTCAAACACTAGGAAACAGAACACAGAGGAAAGTGAAGTTAAATCACTTATTGTACAGGGAAAACAAATGATTTGACTTCACTTTCCTCTGTGTGCTGTTTCCCAGTGCTTGAGTCTTGACTACTACTTTGATTTGCTCTTACAGTGTGAGCTGGTCTTAATGTCTTACACTCCTCTATTTATTTATTTTCCTTCCATTCTGTAGGTTCCCCCATCTTTAAAGTGTGTGACAAAGTGGGGTTTTCTCCCAGGAAAGCTCATGCAATAAATGAATGTTAGTCTTTAAGGGCCACAGGACTCCTTGCTCCTTTTGCTGGACTAGACCAAGACTGCTACCCCTTTGGAACTTGGCAAGATGCAATTCTATTTGAGTTCTCCCAAACAGCTGCTGTTTCCTTTCCTTTCACCCCAACTCTTTCTTACAAACAAGAGAGTTAGCTAGGGAGTTTGAGGAGGAGTTTGGTGAGGCCACAGTGGTGAAGAGGAGCCGCACTGCTTGTGCCAGCGCCCCTTCTGTTTCCTTTGCCTCTGTTTGTAGCCAGACAGACTGTCTGACCATGGATATCTCCACCTAGATCCTGGTGTGGATTTGCAGAGACTGTGGCCTTCATTTTCCTGCCACTGATGATCAGGCTAGGGAGGTGAATCTATGTGATAGGTGCCTTCTGGTGGCATCTCTCCGGAAACAGGTAGGAGAGTTACAGGAGAAGGTGTCACGACTCAGGGGTATTTGTGCCCTGGAAAAGTTCCTTCACAGTGTCCGCAATGAGACCTGCAAGGAGGAGGTCCCCATCCCGGTGCCAAGGGCTACTGCCACAGCTCTGGAAACGAATGGGATGCCTATGGCAGAGGAAAGGACACTGGCAGCTGGCCACCTCCAGTAGCAGACAGTGCTCCATGCCTGCTCGCATCCCACCATACGTTGTGGTGAGGAACCGTTATGTGGTGCTGGACACAATGAAGGAGGTAGAGGAGATGCCATCCTCCCCAGAGGCTGGGGAGATCACAGCCACCTCATCTAAGAGGAAATGTAGGGTTGTGGTGATTGGGGACTCACCCCTGAGAGGAACGGAGGCACCCATCTGTCGCCTTGACAAGGCCTCTAGAGAGGTGTGCTGCCTGCCAGGTGCCCATATCCCGTGACATAGCGGAGGGATTGTCCAAAATCATCCGCCCCTCAGACTACTACCCCATGCTTCTTATCCATGTGGGTACCAATGATCCTGCGAGAGGTGATCCTCAGCAGATCAAAGGTGACTTCGGGGCTCTGGGAGCGAGGGTGAAGGAGTTTGGAGCACAGGTGGTGGTCTCCTCAATCCTTCCAGTCAAGGCTAGTGGCCTGAGGACAGACAGATGCAACCTAAAGGTGAGTGCCTGGCTGCGAAGATGGTGTGGTCAGGAGGGATTTGGCTTCCTTGACCATGGAGTACTGTTTTAGGACAGAGGATTGATAGGCAGAGATGGCCTTCACCTGTCCAGGAAGGGGAAGAGCGTGTTTGGGCACAGACTGGCTGACCTAGTGAGGAGGGCTTTAAACTAGGTTCAACAGGGGAAGGAGACCAAAGCCGACAGGTAAGTGACAATGTGGGTGATCTGGGGGAAGGGATGGAACTTGGGGGGTGCTGGGATTGTACCACCAGGAATAAAAGAGAAGGTGGTTGGAACATGGGGGGAATCAAATAAATGTCTTAAGTGTTCTACTGAAGCCCCAATACGTGAGGAGAGTGGGGGAGGAGAACTCTAAGAAAAAATGAAAGGAGGTATAGGTAATAGAAATGAAAATCAAAATGACAAAGTAGGGCAATCGACCGGGTATCTTAGGTGCCTATACACCAATGTGAGGAGCCTGGGAAATAAGCAGGAAGAATTGGTAGTACTAGTGCAGACAAGGAACTATGATATCATAGGAATAGCGGAGACATGGTGGGATAGTCTGCAGGACTGGAGCTCTGCCGTGGGTGGGTATAAACTGTTCAGGAATGACAGGCAGGGAAGAAGAGGGGGAGGAGTAGCATTATATGTAAAAGAGCTCTATGACTGCTCAGAGCTCCATTATGGAAGTGGAAGCGTGCCGGTAGAAAGTCTGGGGGTTACATTGAGAGGGGAAAGCAACAAAGGGGATGTTGTGGTGGGTGTCTGCTACAGACCACCAGACCAGAAGCAGGAGGTGGATGAGGTGTTCTCTGGACAACTAGTGGAAGCTTCTAGATCACAAGCCCTGGTGCTGATGGGGGACTTCAATTACCCTGACATCTGCTGGGAGGGCAATATAGCAGTGCATGGGCAATCCAGGAAATTTTTAGGGAGTGTTGGGGACAACTTTCAAGTACAAATGCTAGAGGAACGAACTAGGGGCCTTGCACCTCTTGACCTGCTGCTCACAAACAGGGAAGAATTGATCAGGGAGGTAGAGGTAAATGGCAAGCTAGGCAGTAGTGACCATGCCATGGTTGAGTTCAGGATGCTGATTAAAGGAAGGAAGGAAAGAAGCAAAACAAAAGCCCTGGACTTCAAAAAAGTAGATTTTGGCTCCCTCAGGGAACTGATGGGCAGGATCCCTTGGGAAGCTAATCTGAAGGGGAAAGGAGTCCAAGAGAGTTGGTTATATTTTAAAGAAACCCTGTTAATGGCACAGGAAGTTGCCATTTCAATTAGGAGAAAGAAGAAACCTGTGAGGCAGCCAGAATGGCTTAGCCGAGACCTCTGCTCTGAGCTTCAACATAAAAAGGAGGTTTACAGGAAGTGGAAGCTTGGTCAAATGACCAAGGAGGCATATAAAGATATAGCTAGGGACTTCAGGGATAAAATCAGAAAAGCCAAAGGACAAATGGAGTTGTGGCTAGCGAGGGATGTAAAGGATAAGAAGAAGAGGTTCTGTAAGTATGTTAATAACAAGAAGAGGATCAGGGATGGTGTAGGTCCCTTGCTGAATGGGGCAGGCATCCTTGTGATGGAGGATGAGGGAAAAGCTGAAGTGCTCAATGCTTTTTTTGCTTCAGTTTTCACAGGCAGGGTCAGCTCCTAGCCCACTTCCATGGGTGTGGCAGATTGGAGAGATGAAGAGAGACCCTTGGTGACGGAAGCTCAGGTTAGGGGTTGCTTAAAGAAGCTGAATGTGCACAAGTCCATGGGGCCAGACGAACTGCATCCAAGGGTGCTAAGGGAATTGGCTGATGAGATAGCAGCACCGCTGGCCATTATCTTTCAAAACTCATGGAGAATGGGGGAGGTGTCAGAGGATTGGAAAAAAGCAACTGTAGTGCCTATTTTCAAGAAAGGGAAGGAGGATGAACCGGGGAATTACAGACCAGTCAGCCTTATCTCAATCCTTGGAAAAATTATGGAGCTGGTTCTCAAAGTATCAATCTTAAAACACTTAGAGAAAAATAAAGTGATCAGGAACAGTCAGCGTGGATTTACCAAGGGTAAATCATGCCTGACCAATCTCATTTCCTTCTATGATCAGATGACTGGTTTTCTGGATGCAGGAAGAACTTTTGATGTGCTATACCTTGATTTTAGCAAGCCTTTTGATACAGTTTCCCACAGCATTCTCATTGGCAAATTAAGGAAGTAGGGGTTGGATAGGTGGACTATAAGGTGGATAGAAAACTGGCTAGATCAACGGTTTCAGTGTGTAGGAATCAATGGATCCATGTCTAGCTGGCAACCAGTCAGGAGTGGTGTGCCCCAGGGGTCAGTCGTGGGGCCGGTTCTGTTCAGTGTTTTCATCAATGATCTGGATGATGGAATAGACTGCACTCTCAGTAAGTTTGTGGATGACACCAAGCTGGGGGGAACAGTAGACACGCTGGAGGGCAAGGAGAGGATTCAGGGAGACCTAGATAAATTGGAAGAGTGGGCCAATAGAAATCTTATGAGGTTCAATAAGGACAAGTGTAAAATCCTGCACTTGGGATGGAAAAAACCCCATGCACTGCTACAGGCTGGGAAACACTCAGCTAAGTAGCAACAGTGTAGAAAAGGACCTGGGGGTCCTGGTGGATGGGAAGCTAGATATGAGTCAGCAGTGTGCTCTTGCTGCCAAAAAGGCCAATGGCATACTGGGCTGCATCAAAAGAAGTATTAGCAGCAGATCAAGGGATGTGATCATTCCCCTCTATTCTGCACTGGTGAGGCCACATCTACAATACTGTGTTCAGTTTTGGGCTCCCCACTACAAAAAAGACAGGGACATGCTAGAGAGAGTTCAGAGGAGGGCAACCAAAATGATTAAAGGGCTGGAGCACAAGCCCTATGAGGAAAGACTGAAAGCATTAGGCTTATTTAGTCTGCAGAAGAGAAGATTGAGGGGGAATTTTGATATCAGCCTTCAACTACTTAAAGAGCAGCTCCAGGGAAGATGGAGCTCGACTGGTCTCGGTGGTAACAGAGGACAGAATGGGGAGCAAAGGACTCAAGTTGCGGTTAGGGAAGTTGAGTCTGGATATTAGAAAAAACTCTTTTACTAGGCATGTGGTGAAGCATTGGAATGAGCTGCAGAGGGAGGTGGTGGAATCTCCATCTTTGGAGGTGTTTAAGGCCTGGCTGGACAAAACCATGACTGGGATGGTTTAGTGGGAGTGGTCCTGCCTCGGGCAGGGGGTTGGACTAGATGACCTATGAGGTCCCTTCCAACCCTATGATTGTATGATTCTCTCTGTGTGTGTCTCTCTCTCTCCCTCTCTCATGTTTTTCTGTGTGTTTTCAGTGGGGGGAAAAAAGTCAGTAAGGAAACAGTTTTCAGATTCAGGCTATGACTTGGTTAGATTGGGTGGGAAGGAAGGACTATTTCGTAGAATTGTTACCTTATGTCTCTCACCCCAGAGCACCTTGTTACATTCTTTGTTCATAGAAACTTCTGGGGAAGTAGGCAGCAGCCATGCTTCAATTCAGTGGGGAGAGGAGATAATCAGGGTAAAGAGTCCCTTGGCAAGCCTCACATGATACCATCCCCTGGGCCAGCTTTGTCTCACTTTTTAAGGTCTTTCACTGCACACCAGTCTTTAAATTGTACCTGCAGAGTTTTGGCAGGTGCTTTTCTGATCCTAGTAGAGTGAAATTGACAGGGATCCCTGTTCGCTTGCTGGTCATGCCATTTTGTTTGATGCCCCTAGGAGAGCACAGGACACGTAGTGGTCACCTACCAGAAGACATTGTCACGTGTCAGTTTAGAGTGGCCAGAGGGATGGCAGGCCCCCAAAGCCTGAACCAAAGTAAAATCATGCTAAGCTGCCAGCTGAAACTGCCAATTGCCAGCATCCTCTGGAAAAGAGGAAGTCACCACACACGCAGGTGACAGCCCGCCCCCGGAGTATATGTGTGGCTCAAGCAGCAGGCTTGTTCTGCTTTTGCTCTTTAGTGACCCTGGCTTGTTTGTATCAGGATATAAAAGGGAAGCCACTAGAAAGGAGGGGTGAGGGTCTCTTTCAGGTCTGAAGATGCTGAGAGTTGGGGGGCCACTCACCCTGAGGTGGCGGTGTAGCCACTCATGCCAGGACACGGCTCTCCCCTGTGTTACGTGATGGTGAGTGTTAGGGTTTAATCTGGCTGTAATCCAATAAAGTTTGTAGTTTGCTTCATTCCTGACTTGGGTGTTGTCTTGACGTGGAATCCGAGAACCTGCCTCAAGCCGTGCTCGAGGAAACTCAAAGCCAAAGAAATGTTCTGCATAATTAAACTTGTGCTGTGGCCACATCCTATAGGTATAATGTACTGTGGGGAGAATCAGAGTGCAGATCAGCAGAAGGGAATGGAAAAGGCCCCTGAACTAAGTCACACATACAGGGGTGGGGCATAGGTTGAATGAGTGCTCTGGTGGCAGTCAGGACCAAGCTGTCTCCTGCTTCTTAAAACTAGTGAGCTGGGAAAGCGCTGTGGAGGCTTTGTCACTTTGTGCATTTGGTAGGTAGCCTATGCTTTATCCTCCTATCGAACAGGAGCAGCATTGACAAACTAGTGACACCCAGAATCAAACTGAAAATTTTGGCTTAAATAATTTGTCAAAGCCTGGGCTGAACCAATGGCAGGTCATGGATTAGTATTTGGGGGCATCTGGATCCTACTCCTATGTTTCAGCTTATCTTTTTAGCTGCTGCTACCAGTCCCCACACTAAGCCACAGTATCTTCTCCTAGATAGAGGGAGGGATGCCTCCCTCCACGTGGGTGGTGCTCAGAAATTGGCATGCGTGGAATGAAGAGAGGTTTGGGTCTGTTTGCCTGTTTTTTGTTTGGGCTGGCGTGGTATTCTTTAAGCACATCTTCCACCAACAGCTAGTGTGTGTGGGTTGTTTTTGGAACAGCATCACACTGCCAGCTCATGTTGAGGTTGTGATCCACCACAACTCCCAGATCATTGTGAGCAGTGACGCTGCCAAGTCAGTGTCCCTCACCCAGTTGGTTTTTCTTCCCCTAAGTGTAGCACCTTCAATTTGTCTTTGCTGAATTTCATTTTGTTGTCAATAGCCCAGTTTTCCAATTTATGAAGAGCCCTCTGAATTTTACCTCTGTGCTCCAGAGTGTTGGCAACCCCACTTGAGCTTTGTGTCATCTGCAAATCTGATGAGTCTGCTCCTTATTGCTACTGCCAAGTCATTAATAAAGATGGGAAACCACAGCAGGCCCAGAACAGATCCCTGGGGGCCCTGTGTGAGACCCCCCTCCAGTCTGACATCATTCCATTCATAGTCACTCTTTGATACGGTTGTTTAACCAATTCTACATTCACTACTAGTCTGGATCCATCCATGTAATTTTTCTACCTGATCTAGGCTTCACTGAACCATCATCCCTCCTGGACCGGGCCTCTGTGCACACTTAGCCCACCTGACCTGTGCCGTTGTACAAAACACAGTAGTAAAGGTTTAGGCCAATACTTACAGATGATGGTGCCTCAGGTTAGCCTCATAAGTCTACATGTAGAAACCTACTTAGAAAGATGTACTCTCAAACATGCTGAGAACCCAACGGTTCCCACTAAAGTAAATAGACGCTGGCTTCTGGGCATCTCTGGTAAACAAACCAAGTAGTGTCTGACAATGTTCCCTCTAAGCTGATGATGCAGCTGAGCAAGTTGTGGTATTTACTGAGCAACAATTTAAGAGGCCTGGGCAACAGTTTTTTTGTGCTCAAAGTATCAGCATGCCTAAGTAACTTAGATCTAAAGTAATTCATAGATGTCTTTTCATTCAAACTTCAATAAAAATGTTAAATTGATGTACTGTAGTTTTAGTAATTTACTAAACAAATGTGAGACAATGAAACTTGCTGCCTGTGTAGCCTCTACCATCTTCTACACTGCTCAGTTTTTGTTGCCTGTCTTTGTCAGATTTCCAGAATACATAGATAGACAAAGTGGGATTTTCTCCCACAAAAGCTCATGCAAAAAATAAATCTGTTAGTCTTTAAGTGCCACAAGACTCCTTGCTTTTTTTTTTGCTTTACTAGACTAACACGGCTGCCCCTTTGGAATGTAAGTCCCTGTTATGCTGCCCAACTGGGGTAAAAGGGATTCAAAGTGCATCAGGCCCTAAATGTCCAAAACGTAGATTGAAATTAAGTAGGTAGCTTCAGACTTGATCATGAGACTGACATGTTATGGGGATTGTATTAAATATCTAGCTATCAACCTTGAAAATACACCTATTCTGTCCTCAGTAAACATATTGAATTGCCATACATTGTAAATCACAATCACAAGGTAGCAACCGCTTCCCAGATTCCCTCAGGGCAACACCTTAAGTAAAGTGATCTGAGAAATTTAAAACTTTTAAAGGTGGCAAGGGCAGAAACCATGTTTCAAGACAGTTTCTCACAGCATCACATCTCTGTACCCAGGGCCATCTTTTGTGCCTAAAGAATTTGCATCAAATAGAGCTAGGTTAGAGTCTGTTACATTATCATGCCCAATCGTACCTCTCAAAAGCTAAATATGGGACAACAATCCCCTAAGTGAATGGCAAAAAATTGATTAGGCATACAGGAAACTTTAAACACTATGAGTATCTTCCTTTAATATAAAGCGTCTCTAACATCTCAGTTTTGGAGTTGATGGGGTTTTTTTTAATCCAAATAATTTTCAACAATAAAAGGTAGGCTATAATTAGTATGCCTGGAGTGTAAATACTCTCAGAACTAAAATAAGCAAAATGAGGTACAATTGAGATTTGTGTGTCTGGTAGTTGAATTTAATAAAGGTTGTTTAATAATTTTTAATTTTTGACAGTTAAAGCAAACCTTATCAAAGCTGCAAGAAGCAAGAGCATAAATGGATTTGTGAAAGAAAATGATTATTTTTTCTAACACATTTTTGGGGAAATAGAAATACAAAGTCTCTTTTTTAAAAATTATTGCACCACTAGCAATATTTTTTTCCTTCTGCCTTAAATGACTTTTTATCCTTTCAGTTTTTCATTTCATTTTCCTAATCAATAGGATTTGTTTCCTTCCATCACAGGAGTCTCTACAAAGTTACATTGTAAAGCCCCACCTTGACAAACTGATTGCATTAGAATCTCTCACAGAAAAGAAAATAAATCTGAAATTAACCCAACTTGTTTTTGCTTATTTTAAAGGATCGCTTTTCTTTCAGGAGCCTTTTAGCAGGTGGAAAGCAAAGCATTAACCCTTGCTAGAGATGCTAAATGGCTCAATACAATTTTGCTTGGGTCTTTCAAGTCCCAAGTCCTCCTCCAGCTCCAGCCTGGCTCCTTTGCCTGCAGCCCAGCTCCCATCCCCTGCCCCCACAGAGAGCCATGCGTCCCTGTGGCCACTACATGGCTGCTTCTGGGAGCCCCACAATTTAGCCCTGCCATCTCTCAGGGTCCCCCCTCTTGCCCAGGCTCTAGGCTGCTTACCTGCTGGGGCCCACACAGGCCCCAAAGATGCCACCATCTCTGCACAAGCAGCCTGGTGCAGAGGAGAGGGAGAGATTTAAATTTCCCTCCCCCTCTGCTCTTTCCCTGGCTATGTGCAGCAGGAGGGAGGGGCCGTCAGCTCTCACTGCTCCCGCAGGCAGCGCAGGCTGCCTGCTGGAGCTGAGACAGGAGACACACGGGGTTCCTTCGGGCTGGCGAAAGGCAGGGCTGCCAGCGCTGTCCCCCATGCTCACTGTGCTGGTGGGGGGGGGGGCCCACTGCACCCCTGCCCACTAGCGCAGCTTAGAGGGAACATTGGTGTCTGACTGTGAGCCGTGCAGCCTAACTTTGTTTTTACTCAGCTCTGCATTCCTCTAGTACCTGGAAAGCGTAGTCATGGCCAACAACCCCATTGCATTAGGCACTACTTAAACATGGCCCCTGCTTCAGAGGGCATACCCCAGGAACCCACATTTGAAAATTTTGTCCTGAGGAAATCTTGACATCTCCAGGGAAATTCAAATGACTTGGCCTGTAGTGACTCACCAGAGATTGAAGTGATTCCCATTCCCTAGTAAGGGACTGAGCAGGGGCCAGATTGCTTTTGCTTTCAGTCACCCTAGGGCAAGTGGCATCTAGAATTGTGTCATCTATGATGAGCTTTATCCTGTTCCCTTCAGAGCTGTGAAGAATGTATTAGCCTGGTCTCTCCTACTGACCTGGTGCTGACAACTGTAGCCAGTCGAAAGGACACTGACAAGCCCACTGAAGCCACCACAGCAATGCTGGCTGAAATTCTGCGGAGCCACAAAGCTGAGATGAAGGAGAAGGTAAGAGGGCAGGTGCTGCGAGAGATGGAAACTGGAGTTCTCTTTACTGTGGGCAGTGAATGGCCTGTCTGGGTTGGCCTGTATATTTTCTTTGCCATGATGTAACAGGTGCAACCAAATGGCTCCTATTCTTTATAATATCCAGGTCTGCATGACTGCACCATCCCTCTATTAATCGTTAAACTAATGACCTGTCTTTTTTGCAACAGTGGAGTATCCTTCCAGTGTGAAGTTGTGAATCAAGTCTTCTTCAGAAAAGATGTTGTCTGCAACAATGCCTCCCAGTCTAGGGTTCCTCAGTACCTATCTTGTCCTTAATCTTCTCCAGGGCTTCCTGCTCAGTTCTTGGGTTCTACTGCTATCAAATTGGTTATTATGGTCTCTGTACCTTTTGGCCCTGCATATCCTGTTTGGGTGCAAGGTTCACAGAGCAAGGGCCATGTCTCTCTTTGTCTTTTGTAAAGCTTCAAGAACCTGTCCCTTATAAATAATGAAGGGCGTGATTAATAAGAATTCCGTTCCCACCTCCAGGAAGGGATGAATCCTTGAGTCTCTTTGTTTTTTGCTCCAGGTGTCAGATATCATGGATGGCATCTATCTCCAGATCTGCAACATCCCAGAGGGCAGTGCCAGGAGGGCAGCACTCAGGATAGTATGGTTGTTGGCTGATGAGTACCCAGAGGAAATGGTCTCAAGCCTTCTGAGACACTCTCTCCCATGTGACAGGTAAGGGTATTCACATATTGCCGTTTTTCTAGCATCTTTCATGTGAGGATCTCAAAGTACACTGCACATTCTGTTGATGTAAGCCTCCCAACGCCTCTGTGAAATTGGTCAATATTATCACCATTTTAGAGACTAGAAAGTGAAGAGGTGAGTGACCATCCATTCGTTGTCATGCCCTGGGAACAGGACCCAGGAGTCCTGACTTTCATTCTTGGGCTGCGTGGCTGATGAGTGCTTGTTTGAACTGGTGCTGGAGAGAAGATGGGAAGAAGCTCCTTTCTTTTTATAGCTGAACTCTTGGTCAACAAGACCCAAAGTAGAGCTCTAGGGGCACATGCTGATCCTTGGGGTTCTATGCATAGATGTTGCTGCCTAATTTCTGGGTTTTTGGTCATCTGAAAGGGGTCATAGACTCACCAACTGATCTGATCCAAGGATGATGAGGATCTAGTCCCAGAATCAGGCTACAGAGAGTTTCTACAAGAACCTCCAAGGTGCATGATAGGCGTGCTCCCTGCTAATAACCATATCTGTATAATTTTATAAAGTCTTCAGAGAGCATGAAATGATAGATAAATGTCTGATTAAAAGAATGTATCATCAAATGGATGATGAGTATGGACTTAGCCTTACTTTAAAGAGACATGATAAATATCTACACTGTATGCTTTGGATTCACATACTGACAGCCCTCCCTCATGACTGGTTCAGAGAAATGCCAGGTTCCTCAGCTCTAGAGTGGAGAAGTAGAGAGCTAAGGATACAAGACTAAGATTACAAAGAATTCTAAGTTGAAGCTAAGAACACAAGATTTTAACAAACATCAACTAAAAGAAGCTGAAAGAAGAAGTAGCTAAGAACTGCACCCAAGTAAAATGGTGGGCCTTTTTTATACCCTGAATAATATAGGTCATCCTTCTAAGTCTAAACTTGGCTTCTTCACCCACTAATTATTAGGGTACATTTATTCTATTAGCTGGCAGGTTCAGACATATTGAAGACACATCCACATCCTTTCTAGATGGTTAGCTCATCTCACTTTTGTTATTTCTGCCCTTTTTGTGTGGGTTTTGTGGTGTAGTTGTGAAGCTTACATGGAGTGTAGACTGAGGTAGCCCCACCTGTCTTGATGCTTCCTGACTTGTGTGTGGTGATCAAGTCATCATTGTTACGTGCAGGGTTACGACTTTATCACCGTACCTAAGTCAGGAGGTATCAAGACAGGTGGGGTGACCTCAGTTTATACATCATTATGTATTACATTATTAGATATCTGGGCCAAGGGTCCTGAACTTATGTATGCAAACTGCCTTAGCTTTTCATGCAGGATGTGGCCTGCAGGCCTCTTACATTACCTATATAATATTTGAATATGAATCTATGACTCTAGTATCATACAGCAAGTACTGAAATTTCTAAAGAAAGGTATATATGTGCCCACAGCCAGGCTAGTTCTATAGACTACCCAGCCAATAACTCAGTAGTTCTCTCAAAACTCTGTCTCAGTTTGATAGTGCAAAAGCCAGCACTTGGGTCTGATTTTACAGAACCAAACCCAGCATAGTTCAGATCCAGGTCTCTCTGCTTCCAGTGTGGAATGATGGCTGTTTTGTCTCATCCACCGTCATCCATGCTTCTTTCCCTTTCCTCATTGGATACATCTGGGGCAGATTCCAGTTCTGTTGTGGGCCACCTCTGGAACCATGTTTAGAAGCCTGGCTCCGTTGTAGTTGTCTCCATAGAGTGTGTACTGGTTTTTCTGTGTGAAATCACGACTACAGCCAACTCTCAGCAATAAAAGATCAGGCAGGCAGGAAAGATTGGTGGCTGCTTTTCAAATCGGAGCTATCAAAAAAGAATCCAACCTGGGCAGGTCCAGGAGGCGGAAATTATAGTCGCTCCTTGACACACACACAATCCATACAATCCAGGCATGGGAGTTGTAGCTGTTGACGCTGGAGAGTGAGACAGAGGAAAAGCTGGGTGCAGAACTCCACCATTCTGGCTTTTGCTGTCAGGGCTGGAATAGGTGGAGGAAGGAAGCCCAGGTGATGCAAAATAAAAAAAGCTGTCCAGTCACATCCAAAGAATTCCTACTCAGCCAGCCAGCGCAACCCTCCAAACTGGAGGTTGGAGGGCTGCAGTATTCCCTCTAAGCCATTGATGGAGCTGAGCAACTTAGGGATGCAGCTGAGCAAGTTCCTGGGCCCGGCACTGGCCCCTCAGCCACTGCCCAGCGACTCGACAAGTGCATCCATAACTTGCTCACTTGCCTCACCAGCTTAGAGAGGGAACATTGTATAGATTTTCTCATTCAGATGCCTTTTCAAATGCTTAATCTTCAATGAACTCCATCTCTTTCCTTTCGCAAAATCACAGCTTCTCTTGGCTTCTCCACATGACAAGCATAATATGCCATTGTCCTCAGAGTAAGAAAATAGTTGACCCAATTTGATATGCTGCACCTCTCCTGATTTCATAGTCTCAGTTGCAATTAATTCATTTAGCCATGCCATCTTAAAACTTCCAGTAAGTACCTTTATATTTCTTGACATCACTGCAATTCTCTTGCACCAACCTGTTGGCTGTACGCTTTGTCATTTTGTGTTATGAATTTGTGAAGCTGCTTTGGGGGACGGCTTCTGATTTTTTTGGTTGTCTGTAGTCTCAGCTCACCTTTAGAAGATTGGAAAATATATAAGCAAATGTGTGAAAAATTACACAGATAAGAGCTGATGATCACCAATAGCCAAGAATTAATTAATTAATTAATTAATTTATTTATTTATTTAAAGATTCCTAATGAATGTGCCAATTCTGACTAGATCTCACTCACTGAGCTAAATGAAGTCACCCTGATTTAGGCCTATATATTACTTGAGTTGATGTTAATTAAGGTCAATGACAGTTTTTCCACTTTACTTAAAAAGTTAGATCAGGCTGCCTTCTCTTTCTCCTACAATCCCCATCTACCAGTTTTGTGGTGTTCTTGTCTGCAGGCTTTGAACTTTCCTTTACCAGCTTGCAATTGAAAACAGAGCTGTGCTAAAAATACATGGAGGGAACACCTCTTCCTACAGCCATTGTTTATGGCACTTGGGAAAGATATCAAAATGGGAGGACACATGTAGTTTACCTATAATGTATTGTCAGGGCCATTCCCTTAAATGTGAGCACAGGCGGGGTGTGCCTCTTGGGTACCACAGAGCCAAGCATGTGGGAATACCTAGTACAGTAAGCCATTGAGAGATCCTGGGGTGGAAAGTGCTGTAAAAATGCTGGGTGTTAATAAAGTAACATAAGGTTCTCTACAGTTTTCTGTGTTGATTCTGAATCTTGGGTGGAATTTGTGTGTTGTGTCTACTTATCCCAGTGTTTCCCAACCAGTGTGCCACAGCACACAGGTGAGCCACAGAATTTTTTGAAAAACTACTCAAAGAGCTCTGGATTGGCTCATGAAACTATATGACTTTATTTGGAAACTATCTGGCAGTGTGCCTCAAATTAATTAAAGGTAGCAAGCAGTGCCACTGCAATGGCAGATAAAACATTGGGAATCACTGACCTATGTGGCAACAATGACTTGAAAAGGAAATTATATGTTTCCTTACACATCAACACTCCCCTCCCCCCCGCGTGGCATGGGCTTACCCCTGCTTCTAATCTGCCCCCAGCCCAGAAGCCCCCACTCCGGCTACTCCACTCCCCCGCCAGCCCCGATCCTCTGGCTCTTCTGTTCCCCGCCAGCCCAGATCGCCCGGCTCCTCCGCTCTCCGCCTGCCCCGATTCTCAGGCTCCTCCACTTCTGCTTGTGCTCCCTGCCAGCCCCACTGCAGGCTTCCTGGCGCCCAGGAGAAATGTTTCCGGTGCCAGGTATGGCTTGTGGCTGCTGGACCTGATGGGCAGGGAACTGATGGGCAGGATCCCTTGGGAGGCTGATCTGAAGGGGA
>VOCP01029628.1:0-10904 GCA_007922195.1 Podocnemis expansa
ACCACTCCCTCTAAACCATCCCAGTCGTGGTTTTGTCCAGCCGGGCCTTAAACACCTCCAAAGATGGAGACTCCACTACCTCCCTCGGCAGCTCATTCCAATGCTTCACCACACACCTAGTAAAAAAGTTTTTCCTAATATCCAGCCTCAGCTTCCCTAACCGCAACTTGAGACCATTGCTCCTCATTCTGTCCTCTGTTATTACCAAGAACAGTTGAGCTCCATCTTCCTTGGAGAATCCCTTCAAGCAGTTGAAGGTTGCTATCAAATCCCCCCTCAATCTTCTCTCCTGCAGACTAACTACGCCTAATACTTTCAGTCTTTCCTCATAGGGCTTGTGCTCCAGCCCTTTAATCATTTTGGTTGCCCTCCGCTGAACTCTCTCTAGCATGTCCCTGTCTTTTTTGTAGTGGGGAGCCCAGAACTGAACACAGTATTCTAGATGTGGCCTCAGCAGTGCAGAATAGAGGGGAATGATCACATCCCTTGATCTGCTGGTAATACTTCTTCTGATGCAGCCCATTATGCCATTGTCCTTTTTGGCAGCAAGAGCACACTGCTGACTCATATCTAGCTTCCCATCCACCATGACCCCCAGGTCCTTTTCTACACTGCTGCTACTTAACTGAATGTTTCCCAGCCTGTAGCAGTGCATGGGGTTTTTCCATCCCAAGTGCAGGATTTTACACTTGTCCTTATTGAACCTCATAAGATTTGTATTGGCCCACTGTTCTAATTTATCTAGGTCTCCCTGAATCCTGTCCTTGCCCTCCAACATGTCTACTGGTCCCCCCAGCTTGGTGTCATCTGCGAACTTACTGAGAGTGCAGTCTATTCCATCATACAGATTATTGATGAAAATGTTGAACAGAACTGGCCCCAGGACCGATCCCTGGGGCACACCACTCCTGACTGGTTGCCAGCTAGACATGGAACCATTGATTCCTACATGCTGAAACCGTTCATCTAGCCAGTTTTCTATTCACTGTATAGTTTACCTATCCAATCCATACTTCCTTAATTTGCCAGTGAGAATGCTGTGGGAAACTGTATCAAAAGCCCTGCTAAAATCAAGGTATATCACATTAACGGTTCTTCCTGCATCCAGAAAACCAGTCATCTGATCATAGAAGGAAATGAGATTGGTCGGGCATGATTTTCCTTTGGTAAATCCATGTTGACTTTTCCTGATCAGTTTATTTTCCTCTAAGTGTTTGAGGATGGATTCTTTGAGAACCTGCTCCATAATTTTTCCAGAGATTGAGGTGAGGCTGACTGGTCTGTAATTCCCCGGATCCTCCTTTTTCCCTTTCTTGAAAATAGGCACTACATTTGCTTTTTTCCAGTCCTCTGGCACCTCCATTGTTCTCCATGAGTCCTCTGCATTTGTGCCAGGGTGGGGCACAGGGGGCAGCATGTGAGGCCAGGAAGAGGGTGGGGGGTGGAGGGGGTGGTGTGTGAGTCCAGGAGTTGGGTGACAGGGCCAAGTGTGAGGCCAGGATAAGGGCTAGGAGGGCAGCAGAGCAGAGTGTGAGGCCAGGATCAAGGTCAGGGAGGTGCACAGGGGTGGAGGGAGCAGCATGTGAGGTTTGTATCGGGGCAAGTATTTTTATGGAGTGATAAGCGGTGCATATGGTACTGAGAAATAGTTGTAAATGCCTACCTGGGCTGGGACCCACACATGCATGAAGGGGATCCGGAAATTACAAGGTTTCTGGTGTTATCTCAGAATTTAAAACCCTTCGACTGTTAAGACGGCTTCTTCTTTTTTTTTTTTCCTACGCACCTAAAAGGAGTACTGGCACCAATCACTCTGGGCTAAATTCAAATGTGGCCCGCTCACCTAAATGGGAAAAACAACCCAGTGGAAAATATGCCTACAGCCCACCACTCAAGAACAGACTTAGAGAAATGAATTCTTTGACAAGTGTTAACATTTATTTAAAACTTACAAAATGACAATGAGATTCAAGAACTGAAAACATCTGTTCTAACAATCAATGTCTACTGATTCCAGTGAGCATTGCACAAAAATGACAGTTAAAAAGAATGTTACTCTACTGTGTTACACTACTTTAAAAGCACAGTTACAGACTTAACAAGAAATTTAACAATAAACTTAATAGTCTATAGCAAATACATTAAAAATTACAAAAATCCTAACAAATACCTAAATACCTAACAACCTTCATAGCATTCAACAAGTGATGTCCAGTCACTTGTTGAACAGAAGATAGGCTTTTCTCAGTCACACTGCAGTCCCCCAGCTTTATTGACAGGCACGCCATAAGCACTCTCTTTTACTTACAGCACCTCACGCAGCCCTCTGAATCGTCAGTATGGATCCTATTCTGTTCTGGCAGAGGCAGAGGTTCACCTCAGAATCTGGACATGAAAGTCAGGACACAGGTAGCCAAATTGTCCAGATCCTTCAGTAAAACTGGCACCTCTCTTGGGACTCAGCACGCCGGTCTGGTTAGGAGCAGGTCCTCAGGGCAGACTTCAGCTCTGAGCAGGTTGCTCCTCGCACAGGCTGTCCCTGGTCCTCCGGGTGGACTCTGCGCTGTCTAGGTCTCTCTCTGGTCAGGGTCCAATACAGCCACGGTCCTGTGTTTCCTGGTCTCCGGCACTGTTCCCTCTAAACTGTGTGTGTGTGCACGCACACACAGGTCATGAAAACTGCGCACACAAACAAATAAAGTGCGCACAAAAAAATTCAATATTGCTAATATTGGTGCTCACAAAGACATGTTTTTGCGCACACAAAGAAATTGTTTGTGCACTAAGTCTACGAGTAATTAGAGGGAACATTGGTCTATGGTCAGGATCTGGTCCTGGCTGGTGACTTCTCTTGTCTGTGTGCTGGTTGTGCTGACCTGTCCTGTATAAAGTTAGAATTGGTTATTTACCCTCACCTGGATCCCCTGGTTTCTTACCAAAGTTTGATGAAAAATCCAGA
The DNA here is from genome assembly GCA_007922195.1 of Podocnemis expansa. Lineage (NCBI taxonomy): Eukaryota > Metazoa > Chordata > Testudines > Podocnemididae > Podocnemis > Podocnemis expansa. The sequence goes on from VOCP01029628.1 coordinate 2,960, forward strand.
TAGAGGATCTGCTGCTTCGCTCTGCTGTTGCTCTGCTCCTCTGCTCCAGTGAAGTCCCTCCTCAGCAGCTGCTCAGGGTCAGTGGTGTCTTCAGCTATGGTGGCTCCTCAAGCTCCTTCTTCTTCAGCTTCCTCTTCAGTGCTGCTTGGCTGAGTGCGAGAGCTTCACAAAGCCGCTTCAACAAACTGTCTCCTTTTTATACCCTCAAGAAGATGAGATCATCCTGTTATTTTTAGAAGAGGAATCATAGTCATGAGGCTAGTTGGGGAGGGGGCAAAGGGGGATATATGCTCCAACGTAATGGGGGAGAATGAGTCATTTTACCATTTTTGGAAGATTACGTCAGTCTTGGGTAAGGGAGGGGCAGTTGTTAAAGAGTGGCTTTGGATAAAAGGAGAGGTGATTTCTAGGAGCAGTTTTAGATAGGGGAGTTTTAGATAGGTTGTAAGGAGTGGAATGGAGCGTAAGGCAGCCAACCTTCTCAGATAGACTAGGGCATAGAACAGAATGTACAGGAGGGTCCTCCTTAAAAGTCACAAAATGGCTGCTGATTACTAGTCTTTGCTAAATGCTACATTTGTTATACTTACTAATTAATTACTTCTTAAAGTATCCTAATAATTCTATAACTAAGTTAATACTTGTATCATTGCTAGCTAAGGATTAATTTGAGAATTTTTAAATGGATTTTCCCCTATCGATTTGCCTTCCACCATTTTGTGTCCTTGTCCATTTGCTTTCTGCCATTTTCACTCATGGTTTTTCAATAGCTATGTGACAAAAACCTCTGACTACACTGGGGACCATCAAATTATGTTTTAACCATATAGACATTTTTAAATGGGAGAAACATTTGCCCAGAGAAGCACCTTGAAACACACTCCATCTTCAAGCAAGATCTGGGCCCTGCCTAGTGATAAGTAGAGACTGACTGTCAAACCATCTTTCAGCTGAACATCTTGTAAGTAATCTTGGGCCATGATGTTAGGTTAGGCAATGATGTAGGTTTTGAATGTGTCTTATGTCATTTATTTGATAGTGATTACCCCTGAGTGATTTATTAAATAAATGTGCATTGATTTGCAATATACTCACTTAAAATTGCATTCTATTCAATAAACCAGCATTTGTTTTATATAAATCTGTGTGAACTTTAAAGAGTGAATGGGCCAAGCCAGGGGCATTCCAGTTTCCTTGTAAAACTGGTGGGCCTACAGTAATTGGGGAAGGGTCCCAACCGCTATAGGATGAAAGTTCCTGATGTGGCACCTGGGGGCTGGTGGTGCTGGCTGGGAAACTGTCCCCTGAGTGACTGTAAAGGACACACTCACTTTCTTGGACCAATTACAAAGAGGTGGCTGGTGTGGGCTGACCCAGGGGTGGCTGGTCACCTGGCATAGCAGGATACGTCAGGTTCAGGACTGGAGATTTCGGGATCACAGTGTCATCCCAGACCAGATGCTGGGAGTGGACTGTTACACAGGCCAAGCTGAGATTTGTGTCTTTCATGGCATGCAGTCGTCTTAAAGGAATGTGTTTATGATTAGAGTAAAAAGGTGTCCCAAGTAAATAGCAGCTGAGGGCCTTGACACCCCACTTTACTGCAAGGCATTCTTTCCCAATCACTATGTATTTGTGTTCTCAAGGGAACAACTTCTTAATCAAATACAAATGAGATCTCCTCCATCCTTGAATTCTTGAATGCCTGTAAGAGGACAGCCCCCCACTACCATACAGTTGCAACCCTTACTTCGTGATATGTCATTGGGCCTCTCCTTGTTAGTGGAGTGCAGTCTTAATGTCTCATACCTCCCATGCCAGAACCCTCTTTCTAACACTGGCTACTGCTAGATGCTGCAGAAGGGGGGAAAAAAAAAAGAAGAAGAAGAAGAACAGGGAATTTAATCTAATGATCCATCCCCTGATATCCAGTGTCAGTTTCTGGTAATCAGAGGTTTAGGGATACCTAAAGCATGGGGTTAAATGCTCAGCCTAGTATCCATTAATGGACCTGTCCTCCCTGAACTTATCTAATTCTTTGTGAACACACACAGAGGATATAGTCCTCAGAACCTCAAATGGGTCCTCCACTTGTATTGCCCTTTTACCTAAATGAATTAAAACTGTAATTCTTACTCTAGTGGGTACATAGGGTGGAAACATAGCCAGCAGTACCTTCGATGCAGGCCAGTGAATAAAGAAGGAATAAGTGTACCAAGGTAATAAAAGTGACAATCTGTGTCACTGCAATGATGCAAATAAATAAATAAATAAATGCATAAATAAAATATATATTTTCCCAAATGGAGAAAGTAAAATCATATGGTCTTCCAGGGAATCATGGAGATTAGGGTTGGAAAGGTCATCAGGAGGTCATTTAGTCCAACCCCTTCCACGGAGTAGGAATAGATACCAACTAAACCATCCCAGTTCTGGCATTACAAAGTTGGAACGAAAAAAAAAAAAAAAAGGCTGCAGATATCAGCACTTCCATAAGTAACACATTCCTTTTCTTCACCAACCTCCTACTGAAAAAAAAAAAAAAAAAAAAAAATCTTCCTATTATCAAATGTTGACCTCTCCTTTTGTCACTGAGAACAGCCCAACTCCATCTTTACTGGAACCCCCCATTTGCTAGTTGAAGGCTGCTATCAAATACCCCCCCCCACACACACACACTCTTCTGTTCTGCAGACTACATAAGCTGGACACAATATGCCAAATGGGGCCTCAACAATGCTGTATAGAGGGGAATAATCACTTCCCTCCAACTTCTTGCAATGGTTCCACTAATGCAGCGCAATACATCATTAACTGCCTTGGCAATGAAGACGTACTAGCCATTTCTACACAAAGGAGCTACTTTAAGTCAACTTCACAAGGTCAACTTTAAGTCGGCATAAAGTCGACCTTGTTAATTTGACTTAGACATATCTCTACAGTAGTAGACATAGCCTGGGCCCAGGTTTAGACCCCACCCTTTTCCAGCTCCAGGGGCCCAATCCAACCCCAGGGGCCTGATTCAAGCCCTGCCACCAGCAGCAAGTGGCTGGGAGCTGGCTCTGGCCCTGCACCCATTGCCACAAGCAGTAATGGGCTCAGATCCAGACCTAGACACCTGAGGCAAGCAGCACAAAGCCTGATCCACCCCTGAGCCACCTACCGCAGATGGTGGATGTCAGGAGATGGCTCCTGCCACTGGCGGCAAGGGGCTGGAAGATCAATGCGGCTCCCAGCCATTTGCAGCAGGCAGCAGGGGCTTGGATTCAGCTCTGGTAGCTGGATCCAGTTGCCAGCCCCTTGCAGCAGGCCATGGAGGACGGCAGCTGACTTTGGCAGCTCAATCTGGCTCCCAGTCCCTTGCAGCTAGTGATAGGGGCTGGGAGCCAGGTCCTGCCACCAGCAGCAAGAGGCACAGAGCTAGATCTGGCCCCGAGTCATTTGCCACAAGTGGCTCAGAGCCTGATCCAGCCCCAAGCTGCTTGCTGCCACCACCTGGCGGCTAGGAGAAAAGGTCACCTTGCTGGTGTCCTACTCCCCCTTCCCCACCAGGCAATGCCATTGACCCAGCCTGCTCAGTTTCATGTTCTAACAGAGAGTTGCGAAAATGGAAGGCCAATGATAATAAAAGGCAGCATCACCAACTCTGTTTTGTCTTCATTCTCCAGTGTACAGCCAACACCCATCTTTGGATCTATTCTTCTGCAACTGGACAATTACTGTAACCAACCCACGTGCTGGGTGTCTACCAGACGAACTGAACGAACCTGCAAACAAGGAGTTTAAAGCATCTGACAAAGTGGGATTTTCTGCCACCAGAGCTCATGCAATAAACATATTTGTTAGTCTGTACATGCCACAGGTCTCATTGTTTGTTTCACTGAAAAAGACTAACACAGCTGCCCCTTTGGATCTGAACAAACCTGCAAATTCCAAACTCTTTGAAAGACCCATTTTACATACACTCTTAATCATGTCTATGTATGTGCATCACTTTGACCTTTTAACATCTCTCATATTCTTTTCTTTTCTTTTTTATATGAAAACTTTAGTTTTAGTTATTAAAAAATTAGCTGGTGTGGTATTTTGAGTAACATCCAAACTTTTATTGCTCTGTATAATGTAGCCATCCCTTTGAGGTTAGGAGAACCTATCTCTTTAAGACACCCAGTGGCCAGCTAATTATGAACCAGGAGGTGATTTGTAATAAAGGGGGTTGTTTTTGCTTTGTTATATGTCTTGATGACTGGTGTGAGAAATCTGAAGCACAGTTTGCTGCTGATCGGGAGTCTGGCTTATGTGCCACGCTTCAGGATTCAGAGAGTCTGGCTCTCCATTTTGCAACTTGCCCTGATTTTTGTATATTCAGGTGGTTATACCAGGAGGCCAAAGTCACAGTGCCACAGGAATTTCACTGGTTTTGCTATGTATGGACTTACATGGTTACCCCTCTGAAACTTACACAGAACTATTCCTTAGTCACTTGGTACCCAATCTGTAGCAATTCATGGGATTCTTCCCTCCTAAGTGCAGAAATCTGCAATTTTCCTTGCTGAATCCTATCAGACTGGCCCCATCCTCCAATTTGTCTAGTCCATTTCATCTTCTCTGGCAGCACTTCAGCCTCAGCTGGAGCAGCCATCTCCCTCCAGCCTCTTTGGGACAGGTCTCAGATCAGAGAGGGAAAAGGAAGAGGGACAAGAATGAAATGTTCAGCAGCATGCTCTGTAGGACTGATGGCCACTGGAGTAGCAGAAGGCGAGGAAGGAATGGGGGACACACAACAGGAGGAGAGAAGGTTGATCACATTCCTCTAGAATGACCTGAGGAATAAGGATCAGCAGCAATTACTGCTGGAGCAGCTGCTAGACCCAATAGACTTGCAGCTGATAGACCAGTGGCCAGCCCACCCCCACTGCAGAACTTCCAGCCTAGCCTTCCTGGTGCAGCACTGACCATTCCTGATCCCAGACTGACTGGCCTGAGTGTCCCAGCCCCACAGCCTGTACTGTGTCCCAGACAACACAAATCCCTTTAGCTAAGCGACCAGCCACCTATCCCTCCACTCCTGCCCTCCCACCTCACATAGCTGGTGCCCTTGTCACCTACCTTGTCATTCTCAATAAAAGCTGTCATATCAACCCTAACTCGGACATCAGAATGACAGGCAGGTGGGAACGATTTTGTCTCACCATGGGGAAAATCAGCCAAAATGGGCCCAGCCCCAAAAGGGCAGGCTGGTGAGTAGTCTTTAGCTTCCTGGCCTCCAGGCAAGGCAGGGTGGAAGACAATCAGTAACCCCGGCCTTTAAATTCTCCCAGGCCAAACCAGAGGAGAGAACCACTTTGGTGGCTACAGGTCAGGAGGATAGCAATACTCCGGGAGATTAGGAAGGGGGGAAGGGGGCACAGGCGCACCCAACACCAGAGTGTCCCAGCCTACCAGTGGCAGAAGGGTCAACCACTGGGTCAGCGAGACACCAGCCTCCTCATTGGCACTGAGGTAACAACAAGTCAAGCTGGATGGTCATCGGCTGTCCCTGGGTGACTTTCTCCCACCCTGGATCTGCTTACTTTTATCCAGGGATTTTTCTTTGGGTCATCAGTGTAAATGGCCAGTGGCAGCAGCATGTCTGGTAACACTTCAGGACCATTGGTGGGAGGCAGCTCCTCTAAATCACAGGACACTTCGCCAGAAGGCAGCTTCTGCAGGTCATTGGGCCCATTGGTGGATGGCAGCTGCTCCAAGTCACGTCCTCCAGGCAGCTCCAGAAACTCCTCAGTGGTCTCTCCGATAGGGAACCAAAGCAAATACCCCAGCTTGAGGTCTTCTCAGGGACTAGCTGGTTCATCACTGAGGAGGAAAGTCTTCTGAAGTCTCAGGAAGCAGGTCTCCCACATCTTGCTCCCTTAGTAAACCACCCCACAGTGAGCTTTCAGGCCCAGCCTTTGTATTTCCCATTCCACATTTCATTCCACCTCTCTGCTTCCAGGTCTTCGACCCTGTTATTCTCAGATCTCTTCAGCAGGCAGAATAGAGGGCTCCTTTGGCATCCTGCTTGGAGGGAGGCCACCCCACTTTGCTTCTTGACACCCCTCACTTACTGTTCTCTTCATATTTAACTCTAATGGTCCCCATAAAGTTGTGAGCATGTCAGCTTGGGGATGTTTTGTTATCTAGATCTGGTTTTGTACAATAATTCTTGTGCTTGGATTTATTTGGATTTTAAATAGTCTTCCTGTTCCCATTTGTGTAATTCACCAATCTCATTCAATAGTAATCTAAGGAAGCTGCCTGAGTAAAGAACCTGTTATTAGTGATTTACGCAATTTTCATCCTAATCTTACTAAAGGCTACACCTGTCAGATGGTCAGTTTCTAGTCCATGACCACACTGGCATGTTTATAAACAAAAATTATAATCTCATCAAAAACAGACATTATGTTAATTTCACAGGATTATTTTTGCATAATTATCTTACACTTTAATTCTTTACTGAGTCCCATATCAGAAGTTCTATCATTTTTTCCTGGGATTGATGTAATTCTGACCGGACAACATTTACCTAGATCATATTGTGTATACTTTTTAATTATTTGCATATTATTATTTTTCTCCCAATGCTTTGGAACTTTCCCAGCCTTTCAAGAATTACCGAAAAAGAACATTAAAGATCCAGAGAAACTCTCGGCCACCTCGTCTAAAACTCTTTGATGAAATTTATCTGGACCTGCTGTTTTTATTAGGTCTAACAGAATTTGTTGTTTTTTCTTCCTCATCATCCTCAATCCATGTGATATGATTAAATCATTTGACTCCCCCCCCCAATACAGAATAAAAATATATGGTTAACACTTCTGTGTCTTCTGATTCACTATTGGCACTTCAACTATTTCTAGCTATTAATGGACTGATGCCATTTTTAAGTTTCTTTTTGTTGCTAGTGTACTTTACAAATTTCTTTGAAGTGACCTTAGTTCTGTTTATCACTGGTTCCTACTTGTAGTCCTTTTCTTCCTGCATGAATTTTCTACAATTTCTAACTTCTCATATATACCCATTACTACCACCTTACCTGTTGGGCACTTGTCATATAACTTGTCTTTCTCTCTTCACTTCTGTTCTAAGCCATGTTGTTTAATTTTTAACTTGTGCAGCCTCCTTTATTCTTCTTTTAGCTTCCTAATAGTGTAGCAGTCTATGAATAATTGATTGTTGTTAGTTAGATTGTCATTATATTTATATTATTTTAGCACCCAAAGAAATATTCATGGCACAAACACAGACACACACCCAGATCCAGAAAGTTTAGTGTCACGTTTACTCAGGAACAAATGCAGGAATGGCGAATGAATAAAGAACATAGAAATAAATTAACTTGCCGATGAGCAGAGCAGTTTTCTATCTCATTATTATTGATTTTTAAGTGGAGGAAAAGGAAAATGAGGGGGAAGGGCATGACTGGGGCAGGGAGTAGTGTAAAAATAAGTAGATGCTAAAAAGAGACACAATCACACTATAGACATTCCTTGTCGAGCAATTTGCCAGAATCACAACTGAACTGACTTTCAAGTCTGGAGTTGAAGGAAGATCAGGTAGAGGCTGCAAGGGTACAGGAAGGGCAGTGTGGGAGAAAATGCAAAAGTAAATATTTTAAAACATTTCCTTTAAAACAAATACTGTATAAGCAACAATTTTCTTAGGAGAACAGCCTAGGGTAAGTGTGGTGTTAGCCAGTCATGATTTTGTCCCAAATGCCCCTTGACTTTTGTCAGTTCCTTTCCTGTCTGTGTTTAGTGAATCTAGTAAAATTGTTACCAAAGAGCCGTGGTGCTCCAAATAACAGCAGGGATGGGCCTGGTATGTGCGGCTCAGTCTGCTTCTACAAGAGAGTCACGGCCTACTCAGGAAGTCCTGAGTTTTGCTTTTCCCAGTGGTGATCATG
>VOCP01029629.1:0-16041 GCA_007922195.1 Podocnemis expansa
GTGATGTTAACGTGCTTTGTTTAAAAGGCGGTCACAAGGAGGGAAAATTTTCTTTATCACTGACTCCATCCTGACTCCCTCCTGAACTCCTAGGCTGGGGCTGCTTTCCTAAATTGATTTGCTCAAGTTCTTCTGGGAGCCACATATGGCTGCCAAGCAACAGTTTGGCCACACCTGGACTAAGGTGCTGCAGGATTCAGTTTTTGCTGTACACAGATGAACCCCCTGGAAAATTCTCCCCTAGTCTTTGTCTAGAAAGAAACTCATGCAAGTTTTTTTTTAAAAAGCCCAAACATACTGTCACCAGGATATTTGCATGATACAAAGGAACGGCTCATGATGAATACTTCCCCTTTAAAGCTGGAAAGTTTTTTAGTTGGGGAGGGGTGGGTCAGCTGTTTAATATACTAAAGATTGAAAACAAGGGAAGAAGAGATAGGACACCCCCCCCCACCCTTTTTACCTCTGAAATATCAGGTATCAAGTGCAGTCCCTCCACAGTTGTCATCGCAGCACTCAGGCTGGCACAGGAAGTCTGCCTATAGTGAGCTCTCACTTGAGGGCAGTGGCAAAGGGTACTTAAAATAAATCTCTCCTTTCTTCTCTAAGTTCTCAGCTGGAGAATAGACTAATAATTATCAAAATGCCTTAACCATCTGCTCCAACCCCCCCTCCCCAGACACCATTTTAAGTCACTGGGGGTGTTCAACTATAGCTCCATAGTGCTTGTGCTGCCAATAACTGAATTTCTAATACCACCTTTCAGGCTGTTCTTGTAGATAACCAACCAGCACTAACATTTATTCTTTTTCTTCCTTCTGACTTTGAAGGGGGAGGGCAAGCTTCATTCAGAAGTGACAGGCAAACTGGATGCTTTAGGATTAGAACCATCCTCAGCTTTAGTCCCAGTAAATTAACTCATCTTGGTATCCTTTGCTAGCAGTGAAAACCTCATATCTTCAAATCAACTTTGCAAACTTAAAATTAATTTTGAGACCTGTGTAACTTTATTCCCTGTCTCCTTTTATAAGAAATTAGAAATGATTATCCCTTTTGAGAACTAACCCACTTTGTTTTTCCTGCCTCCCATTCAGTGATTACTGCATCCATGAACAGTACCAGGCACCTTTGACCTATGTAATTGACCAGAAAACTTTATTTGCACCATAGCAGGTATGGGCAAGTTTGAGGTCTTCCTTCAACATGCAAACAGTAGTGTTGTGAATGCTGTTAAATATTTTAATGCAGTCATGCTCAGAGCAAGGCTCAGGAGCTGGAAGTAGCTTTTACCTTTCCTACAGCTCCTTGCAGCATGTAATATTTAACCCACCAGGATCCTTTTACTGCATTAACAACTGTTTTTCAACTTAGAGAACATTACTGATGTGCTTGCTCAGGAACCACTTCATAAGTAGGTCTTCTCACCTACTGTATTGCTCTGAATAGTAGTGTATTAAAGGAAATAAACATGGATAGTGTCAATTGGTTCTTGAACCACTGAGGTCTAAGTATCACTTGGGTCCTTCCCAGCTTGTGGAGAGAAAGCTATTAGTCCTACAGACTTCCTTACATAAAAATAGGACACATGGTAACCATGATGGCCTCCACTAGTTTTAAAGCAGTGGTTTGCAAATGTGACCTGCTTCTTTGTCTATTGCTAGCTTACTAAAAATAGCAGCAACCAGTTCTGAAGCATTGCCTGTATTGAAGTGCATTTCCATCAAATGCAAAGGAAGAGGCCACTCATGACTCAAACATTACCTCCCTTCCCCACCACCTTTTGTTTGGTTTCTAAAGTTGTGGTGTAATCTACCTAGTACAAATTACTTCTAAGCATAGCTGGGAAGGATTCAAATACTTCCTCAGGTTTGTCCACTTGAAGGTACATCAGGGGCTGCTCAATTTCCAGATTTATCTGATTGAGTCTTGTTCCTGTCCACACTGTCAACTGAACTTGCTGGTGTTGCTTCTCTTCAGAATGCTGCCAGGGGTGGCAGAAGCTAGTGTCTTTATTCAAATATACCTAGAAGCTAGGCACCTCAGAGCACAAAATCTAGGTAGGCCCTGATGTGAGTTTATACTGGTGATTTTTATTTCTTGTGAACCTTAGTTTTAATAGGCTGGGGTGAGACTCTTCCTAGGAAATGTAAACATTTCCCAAGATTATCTTTTCAGGTGAGAACTATTACAATGACCTCTCTAAAAAGAGAAAGCAAACTAGAAGCCCCTAGTTAATATTTTCACATTGATCTGTGCCTGTCTGCAGGCAGGAAGCCATTTCTCCTAGTAGTCCTGTTTCTTTTGAGGGGAAATCTAGGCACTAGAGGGAGAGAGAATAGGACACATGCATTGCTTTCACCTTCCCTCTTGCTTATCTACACTTACAGGAACACTCTAGGGGAAAATGCAAAGCCTTGTGCTTCTATCAGCATTGTAACTGCAGCTCCTTCCCTTACAGCACTTAGTTCATGGAGTCTACTGCTGCGTGAAGGGGGACTATAGCCTTCAGACTGTCCACAAAAGCTTCTTGCCTGCAGCCTTCTGATACGAGGACGACGACAACATACCAGAACACCAAGGATTTTTACTCCTCAGCTTATACTGCGACCATCCTCTCCTTTCTTGGAGCTTCCTGTCTCAGAGCAGCTGACTAAGCAATGGGTTACCTGAAGGTGGCAGAAACAAGTGCTGGGAGCTTGCCTTCCTCAGCAATGGGAAGAACAAGTTCCTGACCTTCTTCCTGAGGCAGCCTCATTGAGGGTCACAGCAGTCATCTTAACCTTTGAAAGAGAGAAAAAGAAGAAAGGAGCCTTTAACTTTGAACAAAGAGTTGCTGCATTACAAGAGTGCTTTGCAACCACCATGCCTTCATCTTTAGTTTTACTTGCTCTTGTAAGACTCAAGATTTAATCAATGTCCTTCATGCTACAACCTTTAATGTTTTTTAATGGGGATAAAAATTTGAGTGGGATGAAACTATCATCCACGTTTAATTTTCTTCTACAACAACACTTCCAAGCCACTTGGGCTGCATGAAACTGCAGATGGACTTTTAACCAAGTCCTTTTTAACAAAAAGCAAAAGCTGTTTAAAATTGTTTGCAATTTCTAGTGTATTGCTACAATGGGGAAATAAAATTGTTCAGCCGATACCTCTGAATTTACAGTATCATTTTCATAATGAATGATAAACTAATGACTATTCCACAATCATGTCTCCACTTTTGGAGCCCTTGCCCTTTTTTGGGAAGAAAAAAATCATCCTTAAATTTGACTACAAGTAAAGGGGAAAAACCTGCTCATCCATCAAGTAAAAATGCCTCCCTTAAACCAGCACAAGGGGCTGATCTCCGAGCCTGATCATGAGAACAGCCATTTGCCAATACCAGCTGCTGGGCAGAGCAACTGTTACAGCCAACTGAGTCTTCGCTCTCTGGAGAGAGTCAGCAGTGCCACACAGCCTACCTCAGTTCCAGGCCTCTTGCACTGCCAAGGAAAAGGTTACCATAATGGGGTTGTCCACCAAATCAATAGTCTAATGGTTTTGTTCTCCCTGAAGTCTGCCAGGATAACTCCCCCCCAATGAACACTCCATTACAGGAGTAAAGTCTCTTTGTTGGGGAATAGTTGTTTGGCTTTCCAAGAAGCCCTTTTTGAAATAAGAAAGTTCTTATTCCAGAAGAACATCTCCAAAGGAATCTTAGCAGAACAGCTACTCTGTTAAAACTATGGCACTCTCTCCCCTCAGGTTAGGTAACCACAAAGGCAGCACCCTTTTATGAGTCCAAAGCCAGCCCCATGAACAGTGTGAAACCAAAGAGGTAGGGCACCACTCCACAGTCTGGTCCCAGAGACACCTATGCCAAAATGGCACCAGTCCCATGGTTTTGCCTTCTGCAGACAGCTATTTCTTTGTGTTTAATGAGCAGAGTCTGCAAGATATGGGCACTCTTCCAGACCTTTAGGTTCATATCAGACATAACTGCTCTTTAGTTTCCACAGTGCTGTAGATCCACAAGTTCCTTTTAACATGGAGAGACCTGTTTTCAGCTGAGGTGCTTGCAGATCAGGATAAACAAGACATCTCCAGGAAACCATCAGCAGGCAAGGGGTGAGTCCCAGGACAGCCTCATTGTTGTTTCAACCACGGTGGCTCCTGCAGTTTTCCTCACTATCTTCAGCAGCAGCAGCAGCGGTGGGAGACAGTCCTAAAAGACACAAAAACAAGCATCATCAACCTAGCCTTTCACATCCCTTCGCTGTAAACTCCCTTGACTGCATGAAATGCTGAGGGATTCACAGCCAGGCTCCTCACATCCATTGTTGTCCAAGCACCTCTGCTGAGTGCTGGCAGCTGGTTGAAGGATCACTTTTTCTGGCAGGGACCTTCTGGCTGTTGAGCCCTTGCTTGATTAGCAGCACTATCATCCTCCTGTCCTCAGTGGCTCTTGTGAACAGCAGCCAATCCAGACAGCAGTGCATCAGGTCATTTGCCTATGCTCCGTGGACACCAGTTATAAAGCAGTGCTGAGCTTGTGTTGTGCTGTGCTGTCATTCAGCAGCAGGCTGCACTCACCTCATGGGCCCTGCATTCTAGACTAACCCACCCCAAACCTGGCTGTAGCCTCAGGTAGGGCTTAATTTGTCTGTGATACTCACTACATGCTGAAAGGCAGTCATGATACTGAGTGCCAACCTAATGGCAAGTGGGACCCTCCTGTCCCCACCAGTGACTGAGATGTGTGCTAAGAGGCTAGGATAACTGGTTAACTTTGATCCCCCTGGCATGATTAATACAGAAGAAGCAGCAGAGTTCCAAAGAAAGGCCATTATAAAAATTTGTTTCAGAGAGATGTGATCTTAGTGTAGTTCAGCAAAACAAGCCAGGCGATCTGTGGTCCTTTTAAAATAAATTTATTGCATGAACTTTTGGTGGGTAAAAGCCCACTTCAGCCAATCCCTCAAATGAAAACTACAGCATGTACACATACAAATGCAGAGAAGGGTAAGTCATAAGGTCAGTGGAGACTTATGCAACAAACCAAGCAAGTTGTTTTGATTTAACATGGATCAAAAGATTAGAAAGGTCATGCAATGAAGAAAGAAATTTGGCTTGCTTGGCACTCCTGGAGTCAGCTTTCTGCTCTTAATGTAGGAAAATACAATACCTAGAAGCTTCTGGCATTCCCCACCTCTCACTGATGTTTGAGCTCCCTTGCTCTTAAACCCCACTGACTTCACTGTCTCACCCCACTATACAAGATTTTATGGAAGACTGAAAATTTGTCAGAAACATAAGTGTACTATTAAAGGGGTACATTTTTAGACCAGGAACAAGGGTTTTGAGACTCTTTGGGACTAGAAGAGACACAGGTGAGGAGTGTAGGGAGGAAACTCCCCCCTTCTTTTATCTGTGCTGACTCATTAGTTACCTGGGGGCCTCAGCTTAACCTGTTCATGCTAAAGAAGGATTCAGCATATCATTTGCATTAAACTATGTGTGTGAGGACTCACATTTAAACAAACCTTCCTCTCTTGCTTCAATACTGCTGTTTCCTCTACCTCCAGGGATCATTAAAGAGAAGCACAGAGGCCAAGACTTAGAATTTTTCATTGCTGGTCCATCTTTAAATTACAGCTGTACATTAGCTTCTTCTGTTACAGGGAAAACATTTATTTCCTGTACGCCCTTGGGAACGTGGAGCATTCCTCTCCCTCTGTGGGAAGGCATGTTTAGTTTGGGTTTCCTTTCAGAGCTACAGAGCAGCTCAGATCAGACCATAACTTGAGAGAGAAGCTCACCAGTGCAGTAGAATTAATAGCAGTTAAATTACTGGAGACATATAGGACTAAATATGTATGAAAATAAAAGGCTCTAGAGTGGAAGTAAGGCTGTAAGTAAACTTCAGTTGACCAGCCACTTGGTTTTAATAGTCAAAATCATCTCTTAACCTGTTTTGAAAGTAATTTTGGTCATCTCGAATTCTGTATGCCTTTTCTGTAAGCAGCAAGAACCAAAATTGCAACTGTGACCTTCATTTCCTATAGAAGTCCCCTTCTCCACACAAACTAATCCCAGTCAAGCCCATACTCTCCAAAAAGCCTGAGTAAATAAATATGTCTCACAATGCACCTTGAAAAAAATCAGCTCAATTGGGGTATTATGCATAGCACAGGAGAGAAAGAGAGAGAGTGTGTAGTTCTTCAAGCCCAGGGTGTTTTGCAGAGAGAACTTTTCAGCCCATCACACCTCACCCATCCCTCTGGCAACTGAAAAAGCTTCTCTCTCACTCAGCTACTCACAGCAGTTCTGAGCTTTCTCCTATGAGTAAGCAGTTATTGTGCTGCAGTTTATCCCTTTAGAAGCTGAAAGGGCCTTTCTATGCAACTGACACTATGAAGAGGACTGTTAAATTCTGCTTTGTAGGTTTCATCAACAACATTTGGAACATGCTTGAGGTACAGAAAAAGAATCACAGAACTGTTTCCTCTTTCATATTAGACCAATTTCTCTTTTCTTCTGTCCTCCCCAGGTTCCTCCAACTTCCTCTCAGAAGTCCTGGGTAAGTAGGTCTCTAAAAAGACTTGGGGCCAGATTCACGCTGGGATGGAAAGAAATAGCTCAATTGCTTTCAGTGGCAGTAACCTGTTGATTCATCCCCCTTGACCATCTGGCCCACTGTTTCCAAACCATCTTCACTGAATCAGTTTCCCTACAGTTCAAACTTTTGCCTCTCCATATGACTGCATGCAAACCAGGAAGAGCATAGTATCATTATAATTAGACTCAAATTCAGGAGATTACATTGCAATGAACCAGTAAGTATGTTAAGATATAACAGGATGCAGCAAAGCCACTCAAACCAGTTTTGGTCACTTGTTTTTAGTAGTCCTCACTTTTGCTGCAGGACTTCCTTTAGAGTGCCTGACTCACAGCCACACTAGAGACTTAGATCAGTTTAAGTGTATTTAAAAGGGGTGCAAGACATCCACTCCCCCATGGTAGGGCTAAGACAACTCACACCCCTGTGTAGATGGTGCAATTAATTCTTTTATTGAGCTAGCCACTATCTCTGGGGGAGGTAAATTACCTATGCCAATGAGACAGGTAGCCTCAATGCTGAAGCCCTATAGAGCAGCAACTGTGCCACTACAGCATCTTAGTGGTAGACAAGCCCTCAGTAGCAGGGTCTTGGGTTTTGTTTTTTTTAGTACAAACTAGACACTAGCTGAGCTTGTTTCAAGCACTCTAGGTTTAAATAAGGGGTCATGAATGCTGACCTCCTATGCACTGGGTCCATTTTGTTTTCCTTGCGGCAACATGAGTCTACATACCATGTTTTAGTACTAATAAATGGTCTCAGCCACCATGAGCTTTTTGAATGTGGCAACGCTGTGCTTTTGTCTAAAGATCCAAGCCTGAGAAGGCTACACTATGAAATGTTATGTACCCCTAGACAGTGCTCACAAACCCTCAAGGTACAGCTCTGGTTCCTTAAAGGATACATTACAGCTGAAGTTAACAGGTGGCCAAAGCAGCAGAAGTTATGCTTCAACACTTATTAACTAACTCTAGGCAGCACTGGATCACATTATTATAAAAACCCCACCTCTGGTCAGTTAGGACTTTTCTGAAGTAATCTACAAGGTGCAATACCACCATTTCTGTTCATAAACCCACTTGTCAGACTAATTTTGCTCTCTACTTATTGTCTCCCAGGGATTATGTGTGGTGTCCTGTTGCTTCTGCTCATTATCATTGTGATCTGGAGGACTGCATCTAAGCAGAAGACAGGGTGAGTTAAAGTTTCACTATGGGTTAGGACCAGTGGTTTTCAAACCACAAATCAGGACCCAGCACTGGCTTGCACAGACTCAGGTCCTGGTTCACAACCCCCCATGCAGCTGCAAGACTGAAATGCATTGCTCAAAGATGTCATTCTTGGGATGCAGGCATTTATACTTTTTCAACTGGCCCTATAGCCAGAGGGGTGGAAGCTAGAAAACCACTGGGTTAGGACTGTTTGGCTGCAAAGTTTAATGCTACTGAAAGAAATAGTAACTAGCAGAACAGTGGGAGTCCACAGCTGATGAAAGCGGAGTGTCTTTCACATGACTTTTTATATAACATTCTCTCTCCTCTGCATCTGGCTAAGTGGGCTGGAGCCCACAAAAGTTTGTTTAAACAACTGTCAATAAGGTGCCATGGGACTCTTTTTCCTGTACAAAGTGACACCTACCCCTCTGGAAAGTTGTCTCTCTCCTAGTCTTTGTCCTGGAAGAAACTCATTTGAGGGTCCATCCCCCCTGCCCCCCTAAGAAAAAAGCCCCAACATTGTCACCAGGATATTTGCATGATACAAAGGAATTTGGCTCATGATGTATCTTCAGTGTTAAAGGGGAAGTTCTCTCTTTTGGGGAATGGTGGGCCATCTGTTTAATATACGTACTAGAGATTGAAAAGATGGGAGGGAGAAATAATGGTTCTCCCCCACCCCACCTTTTTACCTCTGAACTATCAAATATCAAGTGCAGTCCCTCCAGTTGTCAGCACTCTGGCTGGCAAGGGAAGTCAGACTATGCATATAGTGAGCTCCCAGTTTAAGGGCAATGGCAAGGGGTGTTCAAAACTAAATAACCACCTCCCTTCTCCAAGGTCTCAGCTGGAGAATGGACTAATAGTCATCAAAATGCCTTAACCATCTACTCCCAAATCCCCCCCCCTGCTCCCTTTTAAGGGACTGGGGGTGTTCTACTATAGCTCCAGTAGTACTTGTGCTGCCAATAACTGAATTTCTAATATGAGACCTTTCAGGCTGTTCTTGTAGATAACCAGCACTAAAGCAACGTTTTTCCTTCCTTCCCCCCCTCCTTTTTTTTTTTGCTTGTCACCTATAAATGAAGTTTGCCTTCCCTCTTAAGTCTGGATGCTTTGGGTTTAGAACCCTACTCAGCTTTAGTCTCAGTAAATTAACTCATCTTGGTGTCCTCTGATCCCAGCAGTGAGACCTCAAATATCTTCAGATCAGCTTTCCAAACTTCAAATTAGAAGAAATTAGCATTGACTGTTGCTTTTGAGAACTAACCCACTATTTTTCCTCCCTCCCATTCAGTGATTACTATACCCATGAAAACAATGAGTACCACCTGCCTTTGACTCACATAATTGAACACAAAACTTCATTTGCACCATAGCAGGTAAGGGTATATTTGAGATTTTTTTAATATGCAAACAGTAGTGTGGTGAATGCTGTTAGATAAATCTCATTTTAATGCAGTGATGCTCAGAGCAAGGCTCAAGAGCTTTAAGCAGCTTTTACTTTACCTATGGCTCCTTGCAGCATGCAAGATTTACTACCCCATCAAGATTCTTTTACTGCATTAAGAACTGTTTTTCAACTTGGAGAACATTACTGATGTGCTTGCTCAGGAACCACTTCATAAGTAGGTCTTCTCACCTACTGTATTGCTCTGAATAGTACTGCATTAAAGAAAATGAATATGGGTAGTGTCAATTGGTTCTTGAACCACTGAGGTCTAAGTATCACTTGGCTAATGCAAACTTACTCAGTTCTTTCCTGGCTAGTGGGGAGAAAGCCATTTGTCCTCCAGACTTTGTTACATAAAACAGTGCACATGGTAACCATGATGGCTTCCACTGGGTTTTAAAAGCACAGGTTTGCAAATGCAACCTGCTTTTTCACTGTTCTGTCAGTTATTTTTACTAAGCTAGCAAAAGAACCAGTTCTGAAGCATTGCCTGTATTCCAGTGTTTCCATCAAGGATCAAGGAAGAGGCCAGTCATGACTCAAACATTATCTCCCTTCTCCATCACCTTTTCTTTGGTTTGTAAGGTTGTCAGTAAACTTAATTAGTACAGCTTACCTTTTAACATAGCTGGGGAAAGGTTCCAACACTTCCTTGTGTGTTGCAGCTGCTCTGTTTACAGATGAACCTGATTTAGTCTTTTCCTTCTCCATACTGTAAACCAAAGTGCTAGCTTTGATCTTTTCAGGATGCTGCCAGGGGTGGTAGAAGCTCAGCCTCTTTATTCAAGTGTACCTAGAAGCTGGGCACCTCAGAGCACAAAATCGAGGTAGGCCCTGATGTGAGTTTATACTGGTGATTTTTATTTCTTGTGAACATTAGTTTTTACAATAGCCTGAGGTGAGACTCTCTTCCTAGGAAATGTAAACATTTCCCAAGATTGTCTTTTCAGGTGAGAACTATTACATTACAATGACCTCTCTAAAAAGATTGGAAGCAAACTAGAAATCCCTAGTTTTATTGTTTCCATTGAAATATGCCTGTCTGCAGGCAGGAAGCCATTTCTCCTAGTAGCCTTGTTTCATTTGAGGGGAATCTAGGCACTAGAGGGAGAGAGAATAGGACACATGCATTGCCTTCACCTTCCTTGTTGCTTATCTACACTCTTACAGCAACACTCTAGGGGAAAATGCAAAGCCTTGTACTTCTGCTAGCACTGTAACTGCAGCTCCTTCCCTTACAGCACTTTTAGTTTATGGAATCTACTGCTGCATGAAAGTGGACTGTAGCCTTCAGACTGTTCACAAAAGCTTCTTGCCTGCAGCTTTGATACAAGGAGGATGACAACATACCAGAACACCAAGGATTTTTACTCCTCAGCTTATACTGCGATCATCCTCCCCTTTCTTGGGGCTTCCTGTCTCAGAGCAGCTGACTAAGCAATGGGTTACCTGAAGGTGACAAAAGCAAGTGCTGTGAGCTTGCCTTCCTCAGCAATGGTAAGAACGAGTTCCTGACCTTCTTCCTGAGGCAGCCTTATTGAGGGTCACAGCAGTCTTCTTAACCTTTGTGGGAGAGAAAAAAGCCTTGAACTTTGAAATAAATTGCTGGATTACAAGAGTGCTTTGTGACCCCCATGCCTCTATCTTCAGTTTTACTTGCTCTTATAAGACTCAACATTTAAACCACATCCCTCATGCTGCAGCCTTTTTTTAGAGCAGATAAAAATTTGAGTGGGATGAAGCTACCTTCCATATTTAATTTTCTTCTAGGAAAACAGTTTGAAGTGACTTAGGCTGTATGAAACTGCAGATTGACTTTTTAAGAGGTGCTCTAACAAAGCAAAAGCTGTTTAAAGTTGTGTGCAATTTCTGATGTATTGCTACAACAAGGAAATAAGATTGTTCAGCACACACCTGTGGATTTATAGTATCCTTTGTATAATGAATTGTGATAGAGAAGCAATTATCTTGGAGCCCTCACCTTATATTTGTGCAAAAGTAGTCACACCCTAAATTCTGACTACAAATAGAAGGGGAAAAACCTGCTCACCTAGTAGCAAATGCCTCCCTTAGATCAGGCCCAGGGCCTAATCTCTCCATTATATAATGATGGAAGGCACTTGCCAACACCAGCTGCTGGGCAGAGAAACTGTTACAACCAACTGAGTCTCTGCTCTCTGGAGCAAGAGTCAGCAGTGCCACACACCCTCTCTCAGTTCCAGGCCTCCAGCACTACCAAGGAAAGGGTTAAAGAGAATGACATTGTCCTCTAACAGTCAACAGCCTAAGGGCTTTTGTTCTCCTATGAGTGTGCCAGGGTGCTCTTATTTCAGACCAGCATCCAGAAAGAAATTGCAGCAGAACAGCTACAGCAATCCCTTCCTTCAGGTTAGGCAGCAGCATCATTCTAAGAATCAAAACCAACCCCATGAACCCTCTGAAACCAAAGAGAGTAGATACCCCTCTACATTCTGGTGCCAGAGACATTTCTGCCAAAATTATCACAGATCCCACAGTTTGGTCTTTAGCATGCAGCTATCTCTTTGTGTTTAATGGGCAGAGTCTGCGAGAAACATGCACTGTTCCAGACAAGTAACACTGCATCTCCCAGACCTTTAGGTTCACATCAGACATAACTGCTCTTTTTTCCCTCCCACAGTGCTGTAGGTCCACAAGCTCCTTGTCACATGGAGAGACCTGTTTTCAGCTGAGGCGCTTGCAGATCAGGATAAACAAGACATCTCCAGGAAACCATCAGCAGGCAAGGGGTGAGTCCCAGGACAGCCTCATTGTTGCTTCCACCACCGCGGCTCCTGCGGTTTTCCTCACCATCTTCAGCAGCAGCGGCGGCGGGAGACAGTCCTAAAAGCAGAGAGTTTGGAGAGATCAGACCAACAGGCAGGGAAGGGCATTTAGGGTAACATGTGAAGACGGACAGCGGGGTTTTCGCTGAGCAGCCGGACCCAGCTGTTTTCAAACCTCTGTCTCGGGACCCAGCTGAAGAAACCTTCACCCCCACCACGCCCCAGTTACCTCGTCGAGCAATGCAGGCCAGTCTCCGGGGGTGGCGGGAGGGGACCCGGGGCCCGGTCCCAGCCCCAGGGACTAAGGCACCGCTCCTGCCTCCCTCTTCCCCCGGGAACGCCAGTCAGCTCAGCTTCTCCTCGACACAAGTTTCCGCCTCCTCCCCCGCTGGGCTGAGGCCCAAAGGCCCGGCCTCCTTTCCCGCCGGCGGGGGCCCGCGGAGCTGAGGCCCGGGCCCGGCCTGGCAACTCCGCGCCGCCCGCCTCGCCCGCCCTATTTGTGCGCCGGCGCCGGCCCGCCCCGCCCGGCCCCAGCCAATGGGCGGCGAGCTGGCTGTCTGCTCATGCGCAGTGGGGCGGAAGCGCCGCGGTCAGGTGACCGGAAGCGCCGGCTGGCGCTCGGGGGCGCCGGGAAACCGCATCCCGCTGCCGCTCGCGCCGCTGCCCGGGGGTGAGTGCGGCGGGAGGGGGGCGCCCCGGGTCCGGAGCCCCGCCCCCTGCCCCCGATCCTCGGCCCCGGCCCCGGCCCCGCCGGGGGGCCGCCGCCCGGCTCAGGGATCCCCCCGGGAGGGGTAAGAGGAGGGGGCGGGGGAGGCCGGACACGGTCACTGGCCGGCAGCCGGGGGCGGCAGGAGGCTCCCCGGGGGAGGGGGTGTGGGGAGATCCCGGGTCGGGCCGGGCCGGTCCCGGGACCCCGGCGAGAGGCGAGGGGCAGCGGCCGGCCCGACACAAGCCATCCCCTCGCCCCCCCCAGCCAGCCCCCCTCGTCTCTCTCCTCCATCTGGCGCCAGCCGGGGGCGAGGGGGGTTCACGGGGGAGCCATCAAGGGTCTTGGGCTCCCCGCCTGGCTGCCCCGTCCCGGGCGCTCGGCATCCAAACGCGGGCGCCTGGGCCGTGGGGTGGGCGCTGAGCCTCGTCCCACGCCCCCAGCCCCGACCCGCGGCTGCTGCCCCTGCGGAGCTCCCCGTCCTCGGCCCCGGCCCGGCTCAGGGAAGACGGCGCGAGGGACGGCTGCTGGCTTGGCTCTAACGCTTGCTGCTTCTTTTCCGCAGGACAGCGGAGCGGAGCGGAGCGCCCGCCTGGCTCCCTTTCCTCCCCGGGCCGGGGGAGACGCTGCAGGCTCCTCGCCGGCTCCTTCGGCGCAGCGCGGCGGGGTCTCCGCGGGCCGGCGCTGCCCCTTCCGCGCCCCGGCGTCCGTCTCTCAGCCGTGTGTCCGTCCGCCCCGCTGGCCTGCTGGGGGAGGCCGCTGGGGGCTCCGTGAAACCGCTCCTCTGGCACGAAACGTTGCGGGCGGCCCAGACGTCGGGAGCCGGGCTGGGAGAGGGGCCGGCTGGGCCCCTTTCGCTGGACGAGGAGGGGTCTGAGGAGAGGGCTCCCGTCTGAGCGCGGCTCTCGGAGGTGCCCTCGGTCTGTCCGCTTGAAGCTGCTCCCCTTTCACCGACTCTGAATTGAGGAAGGGGCCTCGCAGGCGGCCCTCCCCAGCGCGGCGCTCGGAGCGCACGCCTGGGTGGAGCCGTCCGGCTGTGGTGGGAGGGCGAGTGTTTGGGGGGGGGGGGGGGAGATGCTGGCCGTCTGCCTAGCAAAGTGGTTTCAGTTTTTGTCAAATAACCATTGGGCAAGCGCTCTAGCCAGTAGCCGCCTCTGCTCCAGTGGCGAAGGGCCCGGCTTGGTAAGCTGGCGACCCGGGTTCGAGTCCTCCCTCGGCTTCAACTTTTGACACGGCCCCAGGTCTGAGTGAAGAGTCATTGGGCCCGGAGCAGGGTAAGCTGGCAGAAGCTTCCTGTAGCACAATGGATTGAGTGCTGGCCTGCTAGGTGAGTGGCATATGCCCCGGGACTTGGGTTCAAGTCCCGCAGGCCTGGACCGGTCGGAGTCCGAGGAGGTGGAGGTCATTGGAAGCCCCAGGAAGGGGAGCCCGAGGAGGGCAGTACCGGAGGTCATTGGAAGCCCCAGGAAGGGGAGCCCGAGGAGGGCAGTACCGGCTGGCTGACTGACAAAAAGAGAATTTCAAAACGTGTGGCCCCTGTCAGCAGCAGCCGGTTTTCGTTCTGTTCTGTTTTTAGTGAACAACTGATGCGCACAAAAAAGGATTCACTCTTTCACCCCCGCGCCTGTCCTCCCTGCCCTGGGGGGAGGAGGTCCCAGTTCTGGACCTCCCACCTCCCAGGGACCACCCCCCTCCCTAAGCCCCCCGCCCCCCAACCGCCACCCCTCCTAACCCCACCCCGAGAGGTTAGGCGCCCCTGTTTATAGCCCATCCCGAGGGCCTCCTGGTAAGGAGCAGGGAATCAAACTAGTTGCCTTACCTCTCTGGTCTCCTGGGAGGTCGGATGCCCGTCCGTACTGCCAAGCCCTTTAACGGGACGAGGGAGGACTCGAACTAGGAAATCCACAGGACCTCCAACCTCCAGGGCAAGGAGCCCAGCCGCTGGGCTACAGAGTGATCCTGGTGGCAGGCCTCTCCGAACTCATAGTTAACTACAGTGAAACGGCTCCCGCCCGCAAAACCGAAGGGGCTCCCGGGGCAAATGAAAGGCCAGGGGCTGGGCTTGAACCTGCTACGCCAGCACCCCAGGGCAGCTCTTTACCCACAGCCCTACAGAGAGCTTGTGGAAACCAGCCTTTACTTTGCCCCATTAGTAGCTAGTTAAAGGGGACCAGCACCAAGAGTAAAGCAACCCCTTCAGCCCAGCTGACCACCAGGGACTTGAACCAGGGTCCTGCCCACCCCAGCGCAGGGCCCTAACCACTGCCCCAGAGAGGACTCTGCCAGCAGGCCTGTTTCCTTGACCCAAGTGCTCCTGGCTGGTTGGGGGGGGGGGGGCCTTTGACAGGGAAAACACAGTCACGCCTGCGCGCTCCTCTTCGCCCAGCCAGGGGGGCACGCAGGCACTGAAGCCCTCTAGCGAACTGCCCAGCAGCAGACCCTAACCACCGCAGAGCGCTTAGGGGGCCCACAGAGAGCGTCTGAGTGAGGCCTCGTGCTTTGTCCCCCTTACTTCTAGTTCACTGAAGTGGACCCTGTCGACAGGAAAAGCAAAGCAGCACATCCCCCCCCCCCCCCGGCAAAAGGGAGGGCTTGAACCCCCGCCTCGCACACCCAGGAGCAGCCTACAAACCCCTGGACCACCCCCGGCTTACTTATTGGTTGGTTGGGGGGGGGGGGTTACTTTGGCTCCGTTACTAGATCATTGAAGTGGACCCTTTCCACAGGAAAAACACAGCAGCACACACACCACCACCACCACCACCACCCCCGGCGAAAGAGGGGACGTGAATCAACAGTTTTTACACAGCACTTTGCTACACAACCCACTATGCTGCGAAGGGCTCCTTGCTGGAAGGGTTTGCTTTGCCCCCCCCCCCCAATCACGAGTTAATTGACATGGACTCTTGCCATGAGAGAACCAAGGCAGCCCTTGACTCCAGCCAAGGGAGCAGAGAAAAAGCCCCCAGGGGGCTTGCACGGCCCGGTAGCGTACCCCCGAGGGCTCCCACCGAGCGGCTTGCTGTGGCCCGGTTCCTAGGGAAGCGAAGCGGGGCCTCTCGCCGGCCGAGGGCCCGGCGGGCCCCCCCGCTGACGGTGCCGGTGCCGGTGCCGGTGCCCGGGCTGTTCCAGAGCGCGGAGCGCTGCGCTCACGGGGACCCTCCCGACCAGGACAATAAAGCCGCTCCCGGCTCGTGCCTTTTGGGCAAACAGAGACCTGCCCTCAAGGGGCTTAGCGTTCCGCTTAGTCACCAAATTACTGT